>PNEQ01060981.1:0-10784 GCA_003012365.1 Medauroidea extradentata | reverse complement strand
CCCAGATGTACAGCAATCAGGCGGTGAAGCCCAGATGTACAGCAACCAGGCGGTGAAGGCCATATGTACAGCAACCAGGCGGTGAAGCTCAGATGTCAGGTTGTCAGCTACTCGCTTCTTCTGTGTGGTCTCTTTATCCGTTTTTCTTTTACGAGCTATAACAATCAGAAATGCAAATTCTTCATCGGTTGTGTTTGAAACTCATTTCTACACATGACATATCTTACTATTACTTCAATTTTAAGCCAAATAATCTATTCAAAAAATTACATTAAATTCAATTGAACAGCACATTTTTTTACACGGTGAAAGAAGTGGCGTTACAAACAGTTTAGATTTGTGTCAATGTTTGTTTTACATGTTTTTGATTTACTTCACTGCTATCGTAATTGCATTCAATCTCAGTTAAGTTTGTTACACCTTTTATTTATGTAACCTGTAAGCTTTGATAGAAAAAATTGTCAGTACATTGAATAAGAGACTAAAAATAATCCATGAATTCGGGTGGAAAAAAGACTTAGGAAGCGATTTCATGTTTCAAAATAACTTTGGCTTCACACATTTTCTTAGTTAAATTATGTACAGTATTTTTTTATTTGATCGTTATGCCTAAAATATAATCTGCGTAAAACATAACACATTACATCACTTGTTTTTTTACACGCAAAGTAAACTTTTATTGTTTTCATACATGCAAAGATTTTCTCATTTGTCCACTGAAAGACAGTAGAATAAGGTATCGTGTTAAACCACATTCATACTTGCTTCTTAACTAAAACACGTGACTAAAGTTTTCTATCATAAATACTAGCGTGTGCTAAAAAATTCAAATCTCTTAAGATTTTGCGTAGAATCACTTGTGTCTGGGTGAAACGTGAAGAACTCAGATTCGCAGACCCATCCAAGTTAAAATTTTAGTTTACATTTTATACCAAGAGGAAAGAAGACCAACAAGTGTTAATTTATTTGTTTTGCTGTTGATATATAACTTATTAAAACCAATGTAAAATTATGATGTGAAGGGAAATGGAAGTTCCTCTAGCCAACCAATGAAATTGTTAGAAAACCGTTTCCACAAGTGAAAACAAATACTAAATGTAAAAAAACCCTGCCAACTTTCATGATTTAAATGGTAAACGCTGGCATTTAAAAATATTCTCTTTAACATAGGTACGTTCTTAGTCAAACTATTAGGGCTAAATAATTTTTAACGGGACTGGAAATTTTCTAATGCTTTTCAAAAACAAAAATTGTTAAAATATTAAAATTACATATGCGTAGTAACATTCAAATTAAAACTCTAGTGTTTCAGTAGGGAATTATCATCAGAGTGCTGTGAAAGAAATTACAGGGTTTTAGAAAGTACATTTTTTAGGTGCGGATCAGGCACATTTGCTGAATACCCCTTTCAGACATAACACTTACAATATTTTTAAAATTTATCAATGAAATGAAACACGGAAAAGAAATGATTCCGTGTTTACAGATGTTCCTTGGAATTTAATACACCTCTTTTTCCGTAGTTTTAAGGATAGAGAAAAAGGCCAAAAATTATTTAGCAACAATTGAAGGAGTGAAATGAACAGAAATTCACAGAGGTGGCATGAATGTTTTGACAGTGACAGAGACTCACCAACAAAATTTCAAAATAAAAATAAAATTATTCTCCTACCAAGGCTCTGAGGTTAGCAACGTCTTACAGAGGGAACTTTTTAACATGGGTTTTACAGTATTTTATTTTATTTTGTGGGTAGTCTTCTTTACTATCTAATTCCAAAACCTGAGTGATTTATAAACTGTTACAGTACCGATTTGTTAAATTTAAGTCAACTTAAAAAGTACACAAAAACCTAATTTGTACCACACCCAGGTAGTACAAAACTGTCACTTTGTACGGAATCAGTGAAAAACTTAAATTCTTTAATACAAACTTGAAGGGTCCTAATTACTTTGAGGTTTGTATTAAAATGTTTTGTATTGTGCACAGTACATTAGGCTCATGTACAACATTGTCGTAGGTTTTTCCCATTTTTATTTAGTCAATATTTTTTAATGTATAACAGTAGTTCATTTGGCTGAAAATATATAAGTAATAAATATGTAGAATACTTTGACATTTGTGTCAGACATGTAAATATGATTTTATGCCATTTTTATCATTAAAGAATAATTGAAAAAAATAAATAAAGAGAAGTACAATTTGGGGGGGGGGGGATCGGGCGTATTTTGATCTTATCGGTTTGGGGGAAAAACTCAGTTATACAAAATGGATTTTGGAAACCTTGAGTGTTCTTATGTTTTTTAAATAGTAAATTAATGAACTCTCGCCTGAGCTACTTGAAATAGTGTCTTCAAAATCCACAGCTGTAGCACTGTCCTGTATTTCAGCAGAGTCTTCTACACTGACGCCAATACCTACAACATCAGAAACTTCTTACGTCACTATGCCATTGGTGATCACGAGACAAAAAAAAATAAAGAGCTAATAACCTAAAAAAATTAAAATGAAAAAAAAATTATTTGTTTTGTTAAGTTGTTATTTTTATAAGCCTACATGGATTAAAAAATTTTATTGTGTATTCTTTGCTGCTCTTTTCATAAATAGTAATATTCAGTAATAAGGATGTCCAACGACCAAGGATTAAAAAATTCCCTCACTTTTTCAGCTTTCCAGAAAAATGCAAAACAATACATAACGTACAAAATTATAAATACAGTAGAAGCCCATTACAATACTTGTGTTAAAGTACATAATACTTAACCGCAGGAAATTGATTCTGCAGTAGCCTATACCAAGTGTGACCATTCATTTATTTATACATTAGAGGCATAAAATAGCAGCGGCATAACCAATTTCCGTTCTATAATTGAGTTTTACTGCACTATCTCTTTGAATGTTATAATTAGAGTAAATATATTGTTGTTTACCCTACTTTCATTTACCCAACCTTCTGTATTATCTTACACCCTATAACTAGGGTCCGGTAGTTTTCGCGAAAAGATTTTTGCAGCACTTTGTTTCAGTGCCTTACGTGCGCACCTGCATCTCTGCTTTGTGGTCATTGATTGGATGCCGTAACATACAACGTCTGGAGGTTAAACCCGCAAATCACAGACGTGTTGTGTCACAGTTATCCATGTACTGATTGGCATAGTCAAATGAATAATAACTCTGCACAAAAACATTCTTCCAATAATCATGAAGTTGAGCTTCAGGTGTGCACGTATGACACTGAAACAAAGTGTTGCAAAAATATTTTCGCGAAAACTACCAGGCCCTTCCTACAACCTCATATCAATTGGCAAGACAAACTTAATTGTTAGCATGTGTGTCCTCAATTTTTATTACTCCTGTCCAATGTCTGTTGTTTTGTTGTAAAACAGGACATAGTTTAATATTTAATATATTTTTTCTTAACACCTTCTGTGTTCTAATGGCCTGTTTATGTCAGATAAGCAATATCTTATCATATTACAAAATACAGCATATTAAAATACTGAAACATTTTCCAGATGGCAAAGACGTAACCACAAATTGTTTTGTCACTACTGATCTAGACTGGTACAAAATATGCACTTAATAAATATAACGATTAAATTAAACACCTTTAGGAACCCTAAAAAGAGTCATATTGAGGTCTATCACAATTCTGTGACAAGAAGTATTTAATATTCTTACGCTACATATTTTAAATAACTGCTGGTTCAGGCTGGGCTTGTTCATCGACATTTAGTTGCAAGGTAAAAATTAGATTTTGCCTCAAATTCAAATAAATGCCACTAAGCTTAGAGCCTGAGTATAAAACAGCGTTATTTACATTTTTTCCTCCCTTAGTAAAACTTAAGCATATTTTCGACACAACTTACAGAAATACCTAACAGTTGAAAATTAACTGTACGACTTAAAAATTTTAAAAAATATTTTGTCCCTCTCACGATGAATGACAAAAATAAGCTAAATACATTACAACAACAAACTGGTTTTGTCATGTCCCATATTCTTTAACCCTTAACTCTTCTAAAAAAATTTACACATTACTGTTAACTTGTAAGCCACTAGTGATAATACCATAGTTACTATGTGCACTGAACTGGACACAGCTAGTGTGATGACATAGCCTACGACGATGCTGGTTCCAATGAAACTCTCTGGTCCCATGCTAAAGAGTGATACAATTTTTGTCCTTGTTTGTAATAATCAAGTAATAGAGAAATTGAATGGAATTCTTCCATTTTTTCAGAATTAAAACACGGAAGTTACGAACAAAGCCTAACAGATAATTTTGCCGCATACTCGGAGTTATGTATGTGTAAATAGTGACGAGGTTACATAACCTAAAAGTAAACATGCATGTTGCTGTCGTTAGAATATAATACTTTTACTTGTAGTTCAATGAAGATAGGTACAAAAATAAATAAACTGGGCATCTGATAAATAATTGAATATACATTTATATACTTTGTAGTTATTTTGAAATAAATCCATTGTTTGTTTTGTGTTGTTTGCTGTGTTATGGTTTAGTCGAATAGTTTTTTGCCTTTCACAGGCAATTTGCGACGAAATCTCGTACATGGCTTGTGATAGGCCTAATTGACGTACCGTAACTTTTCATTTACAAATAAGGTTTTAAGATACTTCACAATGCGCACTACACATGGGCAGAAGACAGTAATTACAGGTACAGAACGACGTTTGAGAAATAGGATAGCAAAATTCACAATTTTAAAATTTTTACAGTAGGCCTAGCTTAATATGTTGCTTAAACCTTTACCCAAAGGTTATTTTATAGTTACAACTTCAGTTTGAGAAAATATGACAGAAGGCAAGGCAATCAAGGTTGGAGAAATTTGGGGTAGCAACACTGAAAATTATCGTGTAGGGAACAAGAACTCTTGGGCAGGGGTACAGAAAATGGTAATGCAAGAGCATTATTAAGGGAGTGGCAGTAAAAATTGTAGGGTAGGGACACGAGGCAGTGGCACAGAAAACTGTAGAGTATGTGTACCGAAAATTGTAAGCCACGACCATTAAAAATGTTAAAAAATGGGACATCTCTGTAATAAATATGTGGTGCGCCTCAGTGAAACAAGTATAGGCTGTTCACTGTAAACTGAACACTCAGCAGAACTTGTAATTAACTAAAAATATGTTTTATTGGGCCAAGATGTTAACTATTGAGTGTGTTGAAACATTTACACTGGTTTTTAGTTACATGGAAGTTTTCATATTAAAAAAAGTAAAGGTGGCTGGAAAACGGTTGAAAGAAAATTTTATGCAATGCTCACTTTATCGTGAACGGCCTATAACCAAGCCTAACAGAGGAATTTAATAAAACGCGAACAAAATGGAAACTATTTATGTAACACATTCTTACCTGGCATATTCAGTCTCGGGAGTCTGCGGTGAGCTGTTTTTACCAGGGCTTAAACAGTTTGACCTGAAATGCAAACTGCGAATCTTCAATTTTCTGTAGATGTCATTATTACTCATTTGAGTAAATCTGGGCGAGGTTACGAGTTTCTTCCAAACCTGAAATCGATAATGATCGTAAACCACAGGAAACTTGTGCTTTGAAGTCGATTTATCTTGTCAACAGTGCACAACACTTCGTCATTTTTAATATGTATATGCGTCACAAACGGACGCCATTACAATTTTCAAATCCGGGCCACTGCGCCTGCGCGGAAGAATAACACAGCACTAGCGCCTGCGGTTGGTCATGAAATTAAACAGACGGTCAACGAAAGCCCTATAGAGATAACACGCCCTGAGAAAACCTTTCTTATATTCCCTCAGATTTCATACGTACTTCTTCCTTGTGGCTGCGCAATGATCACTCCAATCGAGGTTTTGAAACCGTGTTACGAGTATAAAACTGACCTACGACGAAGTGATAAATTATTACATTCAACTAAGTTTGTTGGAACCATGTAACAATACATAAATTATTACAACTTACGCATAGACAAAAAATCTGAAAAGAAAAAAATAAATAGTGTAACATAAATTAACCTTTTTAAGCACTAAACTTCTTTGTTTAGCAGTTCCCCCAACTTAATCAAAACCATTTACCAAAGGCTGTGACATAGAGAAAACGTTATGTTACAATCTCATAAGATATAAGAAAAACCATTTGTCATTATTGAATCAAACTCGTGGTCACTTGACGTTGTATGTTTTGTCCATGTCGTGGAAATATTATATAAAGTACGGAAACATTTAAAATTTTACTAACAAAACCAGAATATTGAAGAATATCTGCGAATTTCATGAAATTTAGTTTGCATATATCAGAAAATAAGGTAGAGTAAGTGGGGTTCAAGTCTCGTCGACAGTGGAGTTATAAGGGATGGGGCCACACAACCTGGTACAATGACAGCAGCTGTGAGAGCAATCGGCCATGGACTTTGTCCAGTAACCATCACAGCATTCGCCTGGAGCTATTTCAAGAAACCATGGAAAACGTAAATCACTTAGGTCGGAGCTGGGATCGAACCCGGGTCCTCCAGAATTCGAGTCCAACGTGCAACCGTTGCACCACCGCGCTCAGTAAGTAACTAACTTGACATTTCTTTCATTATTTTGTATATTCGGTTTTACTCTTTTTATTATTTTTTATCACTTTTGATAATTAAGAAACTTTTTTTTTTTCGGATTTCGTCAAGTATGATACACATACAGTGTTTAGCTTACACCTTGACTTTTATGTAGTTTCATTAAGTCGTATTTTCGTTTTTTTTTTTTTTGTTTAACATATATTTGAGCATTTCCCGACTATCCAATATGTCTGAGGAACTGTTTATTAGAATCATCAAATTCAGGACACAGTGCACAAAGGAATTTGGTCATTGAGATGTATGTATAATTTTCTTGCGGTTTTCCATATTTTCAAATTGACGGCAATTTTTATTTATTCAACAAGCGAAATATCATAGAAACCATTTCCAGAACTTTATTTTAATAAGTATGAATGTTGCGTTTTGTAAGTCAATTAACTATAACCCTTTGATTATTTTTGTTCTGGCAGTGTAGGCCTATATATTTTAAACATTGTGATTACCTGAACATTTCTAAACCATATGGTATAAATATTTTTTCCCCTAATTTTATCACAACTTGGTGTATAAAGCAACTTGACTTACACGTTATTTGATGTGCTAATTTTTTAATAAACCAAAATTTGAACAATTTTAAATTAAAATTAGATATCTTAAGAATTGTGTTCCCAAATTCGTCAAAATAGTTCACAGAGTACTTAGTAAGGTCATGTAATAAGTATGTTTTTTGTTAATGTCATTCAAGTGCTTACTTACAGAAAAGCTCATTTGAAAATGTTTAATGCTATGTCATATTACATTAACCATATGGCAGATGTACAATCAAAATTTATGATTTGATAATTTATCATAGATATTTTCATTGATTAAAGTAATTTATTGCAGCTCAACAATTTCGGAATATGACTTTACATAAATATTTATGGAGATGGTTTATAATCGCAAGAACAATATAACTGATTGAGCTCACTTGTTATATTGTTGATAGTACATTGTCGAATGTTTGGAATTTTTGTACTTTTATTGCTTTGTAGTTATGCAGTTTTGTAAGACCGCACGGCATGAATAATTAAACAGCTTTTCTCTAAAATTGTAGACAATTATGTTACTAACAACAGCAAAATTTTATGTCTCGACTAATTTATAATTAATCTTTAATGTAAGCGGAGTTTATTCTCACATGTTCAACATTTTTAAAGATAACACAACATGAAATAATTAATATAGTTTACTGTAGAAACACTTAACCAGTAGTTTCAAAATGTTACATCTTGACATTTCATTGAAGGATATGTTTAAGTATGTTCATTGTTATAGGTTGTCATTTTATTACCTAACACGATATGTATGAAAATAGTTAGTTTTTTCACCAAGCTTTATAATTTAAAATTTGTTTATCCGAAATTCAGTTTTTGCACGGCATACAGTTATAGGTCCATTAATTTGAAAGCTAACATGACAATTTCAACACAGTTTTGTCATTTTTCAAGCACCACTGGACCAACATTAGAAAAATATTATATCTTAGCCATTCAATGTCCAAAATTTGATTTATGTACGCTAAGTATGTCATTTTCGAAGTTTTACGATAAGAATATTTGTAGTTTTTCAGTGTATTTAGGAAAACAGTGTATTTGTAACATAATTTTGACTATTATCTGTTAATAGTTAATCATGCAATCACTGGGTTAAGTAGTATTTCTTCATGTCCATGTAAGATTTTCAAAGACAGCATGACATGAATAAATCAAGTCATGTCATAAATTTCGAGGCAAATGTGACCGGTGGTAATTTTTCGAATTTATTTGTAGCCTTTTGAAAGAAGTTAGGCTCATTAGTTATACAGGTACTTTCTTGTAAATATTTTTTTACGCAAAAATCAATTAAAATTGTAAAACAACTGTATACATTTGCTATCACTAAGAAAATGTGTGCTAAAGATTTTCTGAGACAGTCGAGTTTAAAGGTATTACTTGAAATAATAATGATTGCAACAAAACACAATGTTACTGAAGAATGCAACAGTGTATTTTATAACAATGTTATGCAAAAATGTAGTATATATCGAAACTTCATCATATTATTGGACTCCAGAGTAATAGCAAATAATAATTGGTCGGACGCAAGGTTGAACCTCGTCTGTTTTGTCCATGTCAGGTATTTGGCAAAACTTTATTCTTGAAACTTCTATCAACTCTTTAAGTTACCCTTTAGAATGTCTTGATATACAACATATTTCATAAATATTTCATCAAGAGAGCCTAGCTAATTAAGAGATTTAGCAACGATTGTAATAAACACATAGTCCATTACTTTTTCTAACGTATTTTCATAGTTACTTTCAGACTTTTTATTATTCTAACATTTTAATTGGCAACATGTTGCAGGTATGTAATTAAAAAAATACGTCATGAAAAATTAGTTTGTTCCATATTTCAGAAACCACATACCCCATTGTAAAGAACTTATTATTTAACAGTTTATCATATAATATTCTTTAAAAAGAGAAGTTTATTGTTGTGCTATTTTGTGGCATCAATAAATTCTTATTTTTTTGTCGTGTTTCAATAACTATTCGACAAATTATAACAAAGTTGTATGTAACAAATTTTTTTTCCATGCTTTGATTTGTGTAGGTTTTTATTGTTATAGGTAGTAAATTTAGAATTGTAATGTGTTATACATACAACCACAACACACATTTATTTTATATATATCCTGTATGTATCTCGGTGACATAAGACACTATGTCCACATTTTCTAAAAAAAAAAAAAACGTTTACCATAGTCATTTCAACAGTTTTAAGCATTTCCTTGTAATGTGGCACACAAACTCTGTATTGTGTCAGAAACCCACATTTTTTAGTATTAAATAGCTGAATTCACTAGTGAATCACACTTTCATAACTGCTCACCTGAAACATTTTATTTTTGTTGCAGAGTGTCTTATCCCTCCAGTGTGTGTGAAACATGTACTGAAAGGTAGTAATCTAGATTTTTGTCAGCAGTTCTAATGTTTGCAGTTTTCTTGTCGCATTTGTCTCTTTCTGCAATTAAGGACACGTAATTCGGTAGTGTGTTGTGAACTTATAACAACTTTATGTTCAGGGTTGTCCATGGCATATACAGAGCGTAAATGAAAGTATGTTACAAACTTCGTGTGGTGATTCCTTGTCGAAAATGAAGTACAGTTACGTAAGACGACTTTTCGCTTAGCACACTTCGTAAGGGAGCAATACGCCCTCGAAAAACAAATTTCAAACTAGTTTATTGGTACAAAATCGTAAACAACATAACATTAAATCATAATTCGACTGATACTGTGTTCTGCAAACACTTATCGACAGTCCATGAAAAATGTGTTTCGAATAACTTACACCGTCATCAAAATAATGGGGGTGGTCACCCCCTTTCCGGCTTAGACGTTGGTGTCATCAGATGTTATGGGCATACAATGCTATAATTTGTATCAAGAGACCCCGATGAACAAAAAAGGTCGTCTTGTTGTTACACTGTAAAGTGAAGCATGTCCGAGAAAATGGCCAAAATACAGTATGTAGATGTAGTGGGCTGACACTTAGGCAACACACAATACACTGAATGATACGGTACTGAAAACAAGTGTAGCAAATACATTACTGTAATTAAAACGTTCACAGCCGCATAAGTGATACATGTTTGCATTAATATCACAACAAGCGCTCGAATGTTCGACCACCTTCAGTAATACATGCATTGCAACGATGCAACAAGGACAGTCGCACACGCTGGAACAGGTTGGCATTCGTCCGTATCACTTCGCCTGCTGCAACGATGCGTGCGACGAGCTCCTTGGCCGTGTCCACTGGCGTCTCGTAGACAAGGCTCTTCATGTGTCCCCACAGGTAGAAATCCAGGGGTGATAGATCAGGGGAGCGAGGTGGCCACGTGACAGGTCCTCCCCTGCCTATCAAGCGTCCTGGAAATACTTGGTTGAGGTACTCACGAACAGCACGAGCATTGTGAGGTGGTGCCCCATCGTGTTGTGGCCACATGCGGTCACGTATCAGCAGCGGTACGTCCTCAAGCAACTCGGGCAGAGTGTATTGCAAGAACCGTAGGTACACGTAGCCATCAAGACGTGCTGGTAACATGTACGGTCCTACTAAGGTATCATTGACTATGCCCGCCCACATGTTGACCGAAAACCTCTCTTGGTGGAATCGCACAACCCTGGCATGTGGGTT
>PNEQ01060980.1:0-57161 GCA_003012365.1 Medauroidea extradentata | reverse complement strand
GACGTGATTTTTGTTTAGGATTGATGCTTACTCAAATACCTAAAAAGTAATTTCAGGAATTTTCGAAATTCGCCACCTAAGGACGTGAAAAGGGGTAAAAAGTGGTGAAAAGCGTTTTCAATTAATCGTCTATATATCTTGAACCCAGCGGGCTAATGTTGTGTTTTTTACGTCCACGAGATACCAATAAAGTATTGTATAACGTGATTCAAGGGTTTTTCGAAATTTACTTTCTTAAGTGGTGAAAAGACCTTGAACTTGTTTTAGATAAATCCTCGATATCTATCGAACCCGTCGAGATATACAATTAATTTTTGCTTTAGGATGATTATTACAGAAATTACCGCAAAACAGTTTTCAGATTTTTCGAAATTCGATTTCTCAATACTGTGCAGGGGTGATATGTGTTTTTTTAGTGAATGATCGATTTTAATTCAACTGAACGGGCTAGCGATGTGATTTACACTTCAGTTGGATACTTATACAAATGTATAAGATGTAAATTTAAAATTTTTCGAAATTCGACACCCAAAAGGGTGAAAAAACAAAAAATTTGTTTTCCGTCAACCCACGATATCTACCTAACCAGTTGCGATATTGAGGTGGTGTTTGCGTCAGAGTGATGCTTACGTAAATATTTAAAATAATATGTATGTATTTTTTTTATTTGTAAGAAACGTAATTATTAAGAATAAAACTTAGTTGGTCAATAATCAAGGCAGACAATCCAAAAAGCAGGAACGAGCAGCGAGAAACAACTTATACGGGAGTTTCACTACAGTAACCTATCGAGACGTAGTGTTGTACAACCTCTATGAGCCCAGGACACAGATATATATATATTTATTTTTTTTTTCAATAAATTTTATTTTCATGTATTATTTCGACGTCACTCAGGTCTAAATTCCGGGAGGTTCTGGGCTCGAATTCGTTAAAAGCTGCGTGCAAACGTTCAATTCTGACACACAAAAACTACAAGGCAGATCGAATTAGTGCAATTTACATGTAGTCTTTAAAAGGGGTAAAATTGCAGTTCGCTTTCCACTTAGGTTCCTCTACAATATCAGCTGAGATATCGTCGGTATACTGCCAAAAGTGATTAAGTCATAAATGCTATTTCGTTTAAAAACAGTAATAAATTGTAGATATTAACAAAAATGTGGTATGTTACTATACTGTGACACAACAGTACGAAACGACTAATAGACTTTAAACTTGGGCAATTGTTCGTGAACAACATATACATATTCCTAGCTTTTTTATAATTTTATCTCATTTTGACATTCTCACTTTTGGCAGTAAACCGACGATATATCATCTCACTAATCTCAGGTTCGGGCTCCAAATATGTTTCCGCGAAACCTTTACCCTCTGAAACTTTGTAATGTCAATAAAGTTAAAGTGAATATTTTGAAAATATATAATTGAGGGCACCTTCACCAATGGTTGTGCACAGGGTAAACAGATGTTTCTCATTCGATTAACCTCTTACCTTAGGTGTCTGTAATTACCCCACAACGTCAAATTGGCAGGGCTATAAATAAGCCCCAGTCGAAGTCGCTGTTAGTGGCAGGGACAAACTTAAGACTGCTTTTCGCGTGGACAGCTATAGCTACTTATCCTGCTGTAGAATTAGTTCAACTAGCCGCTTGGACATTCTAACACTTGATGACTGAAGTACCAATCTTGTGTACAAAGAGGTTTTTCAATTAAAGTAAATATTATCAGTTACGAATAATACTCGCGAGCAAAGCCGCGGGGGACTGCTAGTTGTTTATAAGATTGGTTTGTTTATATTATAAAGTGGCAGGAAGATATACACCATCTGAAAGAAAAACGTTTAACTATTGTTTCAAAAGTGGATATCCAGTCTTTGCAGATATCTGTGCTAAAATGTATTGTTATAACATCCAGTCGTTAATAATTTTAACCAAATTCAGGTAAACCTAGTTGCAGGCGATTAGAAATAAAGAGAATGCATGCGGGACGTACATACCAACACACACATACACATATATATGTGTATGTATGTATGTATGTATGTATATATATATATATATATATATATATATATATATATATATATATAATACACACACTTCCTAACTGAATCTGTTTTACTCTTCCTCAATATGTATATATAACAAAAAGTAAAAGTTATTCAGTTAGGAAGAACACGTTCAACCGCCATGCGCTAGTAAACCGTTCATCCGATTGCAACGAAACTTTATTGAATAGAGCCACGATTTTATGGTGAAAAGATTTTTGCAACATTTGGTTTCGATGCGTCATGTGCACGTCTACAGGTCTGATATATCGCCCGTAATTGCATAATTTTACTCTCACTTGCCTTGGCAAATTTCAGACGTAAAGAGTCACAATAATCTTATTCTGATTGGTGCAGTCAAATGAGAAACGTGTCTGAACATAGACACCCAGCTAATAACCTTGAAACAGAACTACCGAAGTGTACGAGAGACACTGAAACAAAGTGGGGCAAAAATATTTTCGCGACAAAAGCGTGGCCCTAGCAATGCGGCCGAAAAAGGTTACTGTAAGAAAATCCAATTTTTGTTGGGCCGGGGGAGGGAAGCGAAATCCGTAAGCTCCCTTCGATATGTTAGGAACTATGTATTCTGACGACTGATTGGAGGCCAGAACAGTTCGCGAATTCATTTGAGTAGACGATACACTTCAAACACCTTTACCCGTCAGTAATTTTCGCGATTAGACCACTGTTACTGAAATTATTTCTTGATGACTCTGAACCAAAATAAGTCCTGCGTGAAATCACCCACCTATTCCAGCGTTAGCTTGTCAAATACATACACAGTAAAAAAAATGTGTACATTTGCAAGGAAAACCTTGTAAACTAATATCAGAACGTAATAAGTCAGGTAATTAAAGTAAGATGTCAGAAACCTTTTTAAAGTGGTTACAAATATCGTAAACACCTTTGCGAACTAGTAAAATAAACGTTAATGAGCAAATTTTTCGATTTGAAACAAAATAAACCCAGAAGACCTGATAAATTTTACAAAACATTTCGTAATTTTACAAAAAAAAATATTTTTAACTTAACCAGATATTAGCTGTAAATATATAAAATAATTTTGTATATTTACAGAAATGTTTGTAAATATACAAAGAAGTTTGTAAAAAATACAAGTTATTTTGTAAATTTTACAAAAAGACTTTGTAGTGTTAGGCCCCCTACCAAAAACTATTTTTGAAACTGGTTTTCAAAAAAACTTTTTGTAAAAGTACAATTATTTTACTTGTATAGAATCACGAGGTTGTCACGAAAATATTTTCGCACCACGTTAATCAGTGCCTTACGTACACATCGGCGGCTGTGCTTCGTGGTTATTGGTAGCGTGTCTATGTTCAGACATGTTTCTCATTTGACTGTACCAATCAGAGTAAGGTTTCTGAGACACCATACATCTGTGGTTTTTCCATTAGATCCCAGGGACAGGTTAGAATTAAAACATCGAGTCACAGACAATGGAGCATAGGAACTGAATCCAATTGGTGTGAAAATATTTTCGCCATAATATTGTGGCTATAGACATACTGTTGGTCACCTACCAGAGCAGCAGCCTATGAGAAATTAACTTACCAGTTTGTGTACAGAACTGCGGAGTCAAGCCGACTGTTCGTCGAACCCTAGAATTTTCTAGGTCTCTACGGACGATTTTCGGGCGCTATTAGAAATTAAATCTCAAGATCTCTAACTGTGGTTATTCTGTTATGTGTTTTCTGCACTGACTCATAATTAGGCGAGGTAGTTTTCGCGAAAAGATTTTTGCCCCACTTTGTTTCAGTGCCTTACGTACACACCTGCAGATTAACTTCATTATTATTGGCAGAGCGTTTTTGTGCAGAGCCGTTATTCATTTGACTGTGCCAATCAGTACACGGATAACTGCCACACACCACGTCTGTGATTTGCGGGTTCAACCTCTACACGCTGGGTGTTACGGCATCCAATCACTGACCACAAAGCAGAGCTGCAGGTGCTTACGTAAGTCACTGAAACAAAGTGGTGCAAAAATCTTTTCGCGAAAACTACTGGGCCCTACTCATAACCTGTTCAGTCGTCTTGTCCACGTTCTTGTAATTATTGCGATTAAATGAGACTTATGGCCGGAACTGTACAAAGTAAGTCATCAGAGCCCAATACATCCAGTGCCATCTTAATGATTCTCCTCAGAAATTGATAAACTGTGTGATTGGTTGAGACCGTGAAATATCGCGAGAATCATTCGTGCTGAAGTATTCTCCAAAGCACTGTAGCACGTTGCGCTCTATGTAATTGGTTGACGTTAACTTGAGACTACTGACTGACGAATTACGAAGGATCAGCATCTCCGTAGCGAAATTCTCGTCGGATAAGTTAAATGTGGAAACATGAATAAAGATAAGAACATCGGAGACGTATAACCTGTAACGCGTCCATTCCTTACTTTATTTGGTTAGTTGAGCAGTTTAACTTATATATCATTACAGTATGCAAAACGCCGGTTTAATTGTTATTTTGGAAATGTTGCAACGTCCCCGGGTGGTGTCCCAAGGAAACCCCTAAAAAAAAACCTTTTCATCAGGACAACACCAAGGATGGCGAGCGAAAGTCTGTCACCACCGTTCCCACTTTCGATGAAGAGAGACGACCCTTTGCATAAGTCTAAAGGAAAGTGAACTGGTTGCATTACAGAGAGGGAACAGAAATAGAACAAATTTTAAGAACAGCCTTTAGTCACCGTTAACTATGAAAAATCCTGAGTTGAAATCTACACATAATTATTCAGAAAAATCTTACAATAAATATACTTGAATAAAAAAACCGTAACAGCCCTTTCAAAACAATAATAGGAAATGCATTTAAAGAAAATGGATACATACATATATTTTACTAACCAAGTGGAAACAGAGAATTAAATTTCATACAATACTGAGGTTAGCCACTTGGAAAAATAGACAGCAAATTTCAGACTTAGGCCGGTATTCATAAACAAAAAGTTAGGGTCTACATAAGCACTACCATCTCAGGCGCAAGAAAAGCAATGTCAGAGACCAAACTTGCTGAGCGTATTCCTAGACGTGTTTGTGCCGAGATGGTGTCAGGTAAGTCACTGCTTATTATTCGCCGGCCCGCGCGACACTAGAAACAAATGAAGGCATGATGAGCGCTGCCGATTTACCATGGCTATAACAAGAACACGTTAAACTTTGTGCTTTTGAAACGTATTATTTAGCATTTGAATTTGTTTACAAAATAATTACAGTAACAGAGAGATAAAAATCACGGATTATAACGGTCACAATTAAAATACGCAATAACTGTTTCTTGTTAAAAGTTAAAGCAGTAGGTACAGTAGCCACGCGATCGCAGAGTTTCCGTTCATATTTTTATGCTGATTATGACCTGAAATGTTGTATTAGCATATTATTCGGACACGTGGAATTATATTCAAAACATAATTCGCAATCACTGTTAAAATATAATATATTACTTAGCTGCAACAAAATACTGAAAACTAAGGTATTGTCACGGTAACAGTGGCACATAAATTAGGTCTCGCATCTCCTCTATACACAATGCACTAAACCGACAAGTTTTTTTCTTTTGTCTTTGGCTATTACTTTATCAAACTTCAAGGAATGGCTCTATCATTTCATTGAACACATCTTTCTAGCAAAGAGAAAATTCATGCTTCAGGCGAAACTTCGTTTTTATCCAGTAATTTCTTTTTGAAAAAGTCTCTAATAACCTGGGTGTCGACGATACGTAAAGCTCACTTACCTTACCTTTTGTTTTTGAAATATATGAAATAAAAATGTGTTTTGACAATTTTTGAAGGCTTCAGAAACATTGAAACAGCGCACGAGCTGTTTTAAAATATATTACCTGTCAACTGGCAACGTCTGAACTGTGCTTTTTTTTACGTCAATACGTTGATAGTAAATATATCGCAGATGTTCATTAGTTTCTAAAGAAACATGTTTTTTTTTTGTGATGCAAAATGTTTACTATTTACGATTTTTTGCATGATTAGGGCAATGTGGACGAATTAAAATGCCCATATTAATAATGTTTACACTGCGTTATTGTTATTTTACATGCATCAAAATGTAAAGCAAAGGTGCACTAGTACATTTTAATTTAGTATAACTTGTTATTATGAGCGTTAAAAATTATCCTGGAAAATTAATTGTTTAACTGTGTAATTTTAAGACTGGATTTGTTTGTATGGACATACTCCATTGCGAAATAAATGACTGTCACAAAAAACTAACAGTAAAAATAAGACAAGAAAACATAAATAGCAGAGTATGCTTTAGTCATCAGGATACATACACAACATGAAATTCCAAAACTGGAATATGGTAAGATAAAACAAGGAAAAAACCCAAAGGTTTTCTACCGACCGCGCACCTTGCTACCTGAGCCAACAGCGCTAAGGTCGTTACAGTGCAAACATTTTATACTAAAGCTTGCATTTAGCAAACTGTCTCCAAAATCATAATTTTCTTATTTATTAATAGTTTTAAGTTTTTGAAAAGCTTGTAGCTTATCACTTGACATTCTCGCCATCGTTAAGTTTTATTTTATGTACAATTTTCTTGTGTTTGTTGACTCTCGATTCGTTAAATACGATTTTCGGCAGGCAAGCGGTAATGTACGGTGTACCAGTTCGGACAGGAATAATGTGCTACCATCTCTGGATCCAGAAAAGCAATGGTCGAGTCTTAACGCGCGCCCGTATTCCTAAACGTCCTGATTGTATCGGATACGACACGGATTATTATTTACCGTCCCGTGTGCGGTTATAAATAGGCTAAATGAAGGCGACGCTGGGCCTTATAGAACAAGTAGCAGTGACTTTCAACAGCTATTTAACAAAAATATGTAAATTTTTTACATTTAAAACATTATGTATTGCATTTTTAATTGTTTCAAACTAGAATAAATCACAGTAATAGAGATTGAAATGTATGTAATATATCTTTCGAAATTTAGGTATTAAAAATAAAATTACATTCCCTTGTGATCTTTGAACGATTCTTGCAATGGGTTGGTATTATGTATAGAACCAATATCATGGACATACGCCATTGCTTGCAAGCAATGGCGTATGTCCATGATATCGGTTCTATATACATTCCCTTGTTCAAAGTAAAAAAAAGAATTAAGTTATTATTTTTATAAATTGGTATCTACGTGGACGTCTTTTGCGCGTTCGAGATCTACAAATGCAGAAGCTGTAAGTTCGAGAAAGCATGCACATCACTCATTACCCTAGCCTCTAGGCGCAAGTAACTAACTGGCGTTCTGTCTTTTCGCTGAAACTCACCTCAACGAGACATAACTGTAATTTTGACAATAAAGGTGAGTTGTATACATCTGCACCCTATAGAATATTCTGTAGCAAGATTTCAATGCTCGAAAAGTACCGCTAAAACACCCATTTTTGCCATTTTGGCCGCTTTACAATATGCTTTAATGATTACTATTGAACGAGAAATTGGTATACACACGTATAGTAATCTTTGAATAATATTCCTAAGCAGACATCACTCAGTGCGTTGAGCAGTTGTCGAATAATCTGGTAATGGCCGAATCTCGGCGCACCTCTCGGAGGCCTGGGAAAACGAATACCATAATGACGTGCACATTTATGCAGGTCCTCGAAGGCATTCCTTCTTTTTCTTTAAGTCTACTTTCCATTGTCCGGTTGTGTCTTTCTCAAATTCTCCTTTTTATTAGTACCTCGTGGAGAAATGTATGATAAGGTAAGTTGAAAATGTAGTTTCAATGATTACGTGAAATGGGTAATGGTTTAAAATTGACTTAATAATTTTTCTTCTTTTGATAAAATAAGGCTCTATGGTCTTCAATTGTCTCAGCACTTGTTATTTTGCTTTACATTTTAATAACACATATTGTTGGTTATTTTCTGGTTAATAATTACTACCACTATAACTCACTTCGCAGAAAAATTTGAGGACATATTTTCGACATCTATTTCATAAGCTATAGCCTCATTAAAATAAATAAATTATCCTGCATAACTAACAAGGAAATTGTGTATTAAATGTAATTTGACGATTCAACGTTTATAATACTGAACATACTCTATTTCCCAAGATTTCATGTCATGAAACTATTTATTTTCTCCTATAACAACTGTGCCGACTCTAAGAAAATGTAAAATAAAAAACGTAAGTTTTCAAACTTTGGTTTAATTAGTTCCAATTGTTGTAGGTTCACTACGTTAGAAGATAGAATCACATGAAGAAACAAAGAAATATTTTCTAATGTTTACATCTGCATGATCAATGTGGAATTTTTTGGTTCATTTGCACCAAATTAAGGAAAGTAGTCTTATAAGTTAAGCTTGTACTTTCTCGATATACGCACATATCATTCGCAGATTAGTGTACAAGTGTGGTTAATTTAAAAAATAAAACTGCAATTTTTAAATGTGATCACTTACCTTGAGATTTTCCTTACAAAATACCGAAAAAAAAAAAACATTAAGTTAAGAGCAGCATTGGCACTCCAATTAAATGTCATATTGTCTCTATGCACAAGTCACAGAACCAGCGAGCATTCTGTCGTACAAACGATTTTTGAATTAGACTTTTACGAATCTATAATTTTTTTCATATATTTACCTAAATTTTTGTTACAATAGCACGAGAATGGAGATAATTTTATAAATTATTTATAGCACGCTAGCTGTTTTGGAAACATCCCGTTACAGATTTATCAATTTTTTTTATCGTAGGTGAATATATCGCGAACACATTTAATTATTTCTAAAACATTCATTTAACATGACGTAACACAGATTACATACGAGTTATTTAGGAAAAAAATATAAACAACATTCGTTTCATTTTACTTGTAAAAATTTTATTTCGGAAATTGATTTAAAAAAAAAATATTGGATTGTTTGTAAATAAAAACATAGTATGAACTTCTGAATATTAGCTTAACGAATCGTATCTTACAAAAATGTGTTTATATCAATAGTATATAACAGTTTTTAGCAATTATAATTACATATTTTCTAAGTAAGTCGGTTTACAAAAGGTGCCTATTGATCGTACGTCCATTATTCATTAAATTTGTAAGCATTTAAAGAACAAATGTCAAGTCATTCAATTCCGTATACTAGAAGTGGTATTCCTACATGTTGACTACAATTTACAGGGGGAAAACGTTTCTATTCATCAATGGTTCATTATACATTTAACTTATTTCTATACTTTTGAGTCATTTTAATGCTTAGAAACTATATTTATGGAAATAAACGTTACTTTAATTTTTACCTTACTGTGATACATAATATATAAAACAGTAAAAAAATTGGAATTACCGGGATTCAAACCCATATAAAATTATTAATGGACTGACACTTAAGCGCCTAAGCTACTTTTTTTATTAATAAAGTGTTAGAGTATTTTTTGTTATGAATTTTGAGAACCTGACCCTTACGTCAGATTCTTAAGGGGTCAGTTTTCCCCTCTGACCTACTTGTTCCGCTGTCCATGGATTCCCCAGTTTAAACGTTTGCATTGAAATACTGTGAGAGTAGGTTTCAGTCATACGGTTCTTGTTCAATATGTATCCCCTTGTTGGAGAACAATAACATAAAATATATTAATTATAATGAACTAGAGTAGTGTTTAGCTACGTACTAGTTACCGGTGAGTTAATTTGTGAAGTTAAAAATTTGACCTTGCCGAAACCCGGGATCGAACCATGGACCTTTAGATCTTCTGTCTAACGCTATCCCAGTTTTTTTTATTTTTTATTTACTGATTTTATACAAGATACAAAACTCAAAATGGGACACGCAGGCATAAAAGAACAAAAAAAAAAAAAAAAAACATTGATTGAGAGTGTGTAAATAGGCGATCAGCACACGGCGTACAACCGACCACACGACAGGGCCATACCCTGTTGACAATTCTGTCACAAAGCACTCAAACCCCTCATGTACAAACACTGATACACGTTAAAGAACGGGCAGCGCACGGCGTTCACCCAGCAGGGGAAAAAAAGCCAGAAGTACACAAGAAGGAACACATCAAAAACAGAATATATAGTCACCGTAGAACTGCCGCAACGTGCCGCGCCCCGCCATATTCCACCTATCTTGTCGCAGAATTTGCACAAAGTCTTGTAGTGTAGCCGGAGCACTGACGTCCACAAGAAAGGCAATAGCGTGGAGGATAAACCAGGTCGCAGCTCTACGCTTGACGGCTGGGAATGCGTAGAAGTCGCAGTGGAGACAGCGGGTGTCACTAATCTCTCCTTCATCGTGTAGTATACGACGCACGTGGGTCCGGCACATCACCATATAGGAGTGGCATACGTACAGGAAATCAGTCTGTGTAATGCAGTGTCTGTAGCTCCACATAAAGCACAAGTAGGGTCATCAGCCAGCCTGATTGCATACTTCCGTTTTTGTGTGGAGACAATATCATTATAAAACCATAGGCATCCGAACGTAAATCTGACGCAATGTTTTTGTTTGCCATTGCACGCCAAGTTCTTTGCCAACGAATATTTGGAGATTTAAGGACAACCGCCGGGACGGCCGATATAGATGTCATTGCCCGCTGGTAGTATCGTTTTGCAGATGCTTCAGACTCTTCAGGTAATGACCGTACAAGAGTGGCAAGAGAGTCTCTAGCTCGGCGAAACGGAGCTGGCAGGCGACCAGCTGTAGACCAGACGGAAAGCTGCAATGCTGCATAAATGTCTGAGTCACGGAGAACGGTGTCAACAGCTGTCGAATGATACATTGCCTCGCACTTGACGGCGTGGTTGATAAGGTAAAGGCCCCCCAGTGGAGGACGATACAGTTGCCCCCTGAGCCAATTTAAACAGTTGTGATTTCCATATCAAATGACCAACATATTTGAGTACTTCAGCAGCATAAAGATTCGGTAGAGGAAGAAAATGGGAAACATACCACAGCTTGGAAAGCAAAAACGTATTCACCAGTGTAACCTTTTGCACAAGATTAGTTCGTCGAAAGCACATTTCAATTTGGCGAGCACGAAGCTTATTCGCCACCAATTCCCAATTATACTGCAGCATCCGGGGGATATCCGCCTGGAAATACACTCCCAATATTTTAATAGTGTCCGCTCGGCAGAAAGGACGGCAGTCACCAATTGTCTCACCAGTGACCGCAAGGTCCAGGACAGCAGTTTTCGCATTATTGACTCGTAAATTGGAGACTCTACCACAAAGCTCCAGGCATTCAACAACATCGCCAATTTCTTGCTCCGAACGAACTACACAGGTTATGTCATCTGGATAGGCATTTAGTTTAAATGACATCTGGGCAACCGGAAACCCTTCCAGTTTATGACATAGCATTCTACAAAGCGGCTCTATTGCAATGGTGAATAATATCATCGACATGGGACACCCCTGTCGGACGGAACTTTTTATTGGTATTGGCGGCGCCTCGACCAAATCCCCTGACACACCATCCCTGCCCATTTGACTGCTTCAGCCGGAAAATTGAAGTGCCGAATCACGGCTAGTAAGTAGCTATGATTCACTCTATCGAATGCCTTTTCCATGTCAATAATTAAAAACGCTGTCGGCTTGTTTTGTAGAGAGGAAAGTAGCTGGACATTACGCAGAGCAAGCACACCCTGTACAATCGACCGTCCTGGAACAGTACATGTCTGACTCTGCCCAATAACATCAATCAGCCCCACTCTCAAACGAGACGCACAAAAACGAGCAATTATTTTATAGTCAGTACACGAAAGTGTGATGGGTCGATAATCAGCCGGTGTTGTCGGGCGAGACTTTTTGGTGATTAGAACAAGCAATCCTTCTTTGTGAGAGCAACATAACTCTCCCCTACTAAGCACATTCCTGACGACGTCACAAAATTCCTCACCAATTATATCCCAGTAGTGTTTGTAAAATTCGTAAGGTATGCCGTCAATTCCAGGTGATTTATGTGATGGCAAGTGACGTACAATAGCCGTATTCTTCGTATCTGCACATGGCGCTTCTATGGAACTAGTCCTCACCTCGCTAACCTTCCTGTCACAGTCGTGCAACACTATTGGTAGTAGGGCGGAGTCAATATCGTGTTCGGAGTACAAGCACCGAAAATAGGAACAAATCGTGCCTATAAGCCCAGACTGGCCTGTTAACACAACACCATCACCATCAAGAAGATGTGTAATTGCCTTTCTACGTATTTGTCGCTGTTCTTTGATAACTTTAAAGAGACTGTGTTTTTCATCCGCCAGGATACTTTTATCATGCAGCAATATATTTCGATTGTTAAATCTGGAAATTATTAAGGACAAAAGTTTTGATTTTGTTGCTCTTATGCTGTCCACCACGTCGTCCCCTCTGTCAGCCCGCCGGTATAAATCCCTCAAGATCTGTTCATAAAACTCCGATGTATACCTGCGCCCTTCGGCTAGGCTATATGCATGCCTTTTGAATAGCCGCATGACGTTTGGTTTCACAAATTTGTCCCACCATATCGCCACCGAAGAATACTGCTGTTTTACAGTACGCCAAAGCCTCCAGTGATCAACAAAATCCAACCTCACTTCTTAATTATGTATCAAAGACCTATTCATACGCCATGTTCCCCGCCCAAAACGGGTGACGTCTGCGAATTTTTCGTACGTAAATAGGACAGCACAATGGTCGTTTATAGATACTGGAAGGACCTCACATTTATGAATCTTCTGTAAATGCTGTGTTTTTACCTAAAAACGATCAATACGTGACCTAGAGTGCGAAGTCACGCATGTGTAGTGCGTACCATGTGTAGGAGGCACAATGTCACTGAATCCCATCCATGCGATTAGCGTTGAGAGAGCAGCCTGTGTGGGATAGAATCCACCTTGATAATCGTCAGGGTTTACAATACAATTAAAGTCACCTCCAAATATGTACTGAGTACAGGTTGGGTGGAAGAAGGGTAGAATGTCCGTATGGAAAAACGTATGTCTTTCACGTCGTGGGTTGGACCCAGACGGCGCACATACATTGACAAGGGAAACATCATTTATGCGGCCGGATATAATACGACCGGACGGATGTAAACACAGGTCCAAAAGTTCCAGTCCAGCCCTAGTCACAATAGCCGTTCCGCGACCCTTGTCGCCAACATTAGTATATACGTTGTATGTGTGGAACCCTGTGAGGTCGTTTGTTACCACTTCTTGAAAGAAGGCAACGTCAACAGCCTGGGTTCGAAGGAGGGATTCCAGCGATGCCAAACGTGCAGAAGCTGACACAGCACAAACATTCAACGTTACAATAGTCAATAACTGTAACATGTACTATCCCAATAGTGTGAAGGGATCGAATTATGTGGAATTTGTGTAATAGGTATATACCAAATATCTTCAATTCGGTTAGCAACGTCGATATCACCAAGGTGACTAATGGAGTAAATCATTCAGCATATGACATTCGGCTTGTGAATGTGAAGAACGTGAACTGTCTGACCTACGCAAAGTGTCGATGATTTTTTTTTGCTAGCTCCAAAGATTCTTGTCTGTCCTGTAGTTGTGACTCTTCATGTTGTGAAAGCACCTTCGTTTTCCGCGCCGGACTGCGACTGCCACCCTTATAGCAAGTTTCATGCGTTCTTTTAAGACCAGTACCCTCCACATCCATCTCAATCTCGTCCGCCCAGGCGGTACGGGAAAGTCCCTCACTAAACTCCGCATCATCCCGTATATGTTGTAATGGCACGGTGGCAGAAGCTTCGGTGGTCTCTGCAAGCGAATGGACAACACTTGACCGACGCAGTAAAGAATTCAAATTGACTGAATGCCGAGGCATTTCGTCACCCAGTGGAAGTTGAACGGGCTCGCTACGTTCACGTTGAGGAAGGTCAGGATATTCAACGTGAGTCCGCTCAGGAACAGGTATAAGGGAAGAAGTGCCGCCCCTAGGGGCAGCTGTGTCGTTAGGCCAATGTCCCCAGCGTTGTACAGCCCGCGATTCCTTTTCACGCAAGCGAGGACAGGTCAGACGCTCATGAGTAGGGGACTGACAGTAGCTACACGTACGTGGTTGCCCCTGGTAAATAACTACACCACGATATCCATCAATGGTGAGATAGGACGGAATATCCTTCTTGCTACTCAATCACTTTCGTTATTATACCCAAGAAAAATATATGTATGCTGCAATGCTTTTAAAACCACACATTTTTTGATTTTGGATTATTTGGGCTTTTAAAATGCTAGGGGGTTATTATTTAGTATTCCTGCTGCCACAAAATTCCATTTTCTGCATGATTAGAATTTTTTCGTTTTCTCTTTTATTATTAAAAAACGATATTCATCCAGCAAGCGGTAAAATACGTCGTAACGTGTGTAGCCGTCTGTAGGGCTAAACGTACTGCGCATGCGTAATTATGTTAGGACAAGGAAAAGTCACAGATTAGTCGTGAATAAGCAATGTCCTGAACGTAAACCCTCATACAAACGGTTAGGAATACCGACCTTAAATTCTGATACCATGAATATTACTACAAAAATACGTTTTTTGCTACCAAAACTATACTTGTATCAGCAATAACTTTAAAAAGACTTTCAATAATTCATCTACCATATACAGAGCAATGTTACAATACTACATAGAAGTATTTTAATTTTAAGTTTTAACTTAACTGGTCCAGAAAATGGCATAGCGACTTCCAAGGATCCGCATCTCCAAGTGTTTGAGTGTCCGAGTGTAACTTGCGGTTTTCTGGCGACGCTTCTTTATAGTCAGAATACTTCTCCTACCCTCACAATTTTCCGTCCAATCCGTGTAAGCATGACGTAAATTTCGGCGCACCAAACGCCCTCTATACGACGGTGGCGCCATCTTCAAAAGCAGTATTGCCAACCGAGTAAAAATATAAAGTAGGAAGGTTCTAGACGAGAGACAGCTCACGTGACGTCCAAGGCCCAATCACGTGGAATGACGTCACAGCTGACGTAGGTCGGAGGCACAGAGTCTTCCTTCTGCTTACTCGTTCGAAAACCACAGCAGCAAACAGTTATGCGGGTCGGAGTGATAGTTCAGTTAAATTGCCATACTCAATTTGAGGTAATTTTAGCAGCTTAACCATAGCTGAGGAAACACAGCGTATTTCTTTGTACGTGTGAAGAACAGCAGCAACTCAAGAAAGTTCGTCGGGTCTGCAACTAAGGTAAGGGTGTAGCAACATCCATTTAACCAAAGTCTGGTCGGCAGCAAACCAGTGACGTGATCGTCTCAATGTCAAGCATGAATAACGTAATTTTCAGTGACAGACATTATTTGTCAAGTACCGTAAGTTTTATTTTGAACTTTTTAATATTACTTGCTATGATGTTTATTAATCTATAATATTAATTTCCCCCAAGTCCAGAATTTTCACATATCAATCAAAACCATGTACTTTTTGGAATGTTTACTTTTGCACATCTATGACAACAGCAATTATGTGTAATTTTGACGTTGACATGACAACACCGTCATGGGAATAGTTTTATATCAAATGGACACCATCAGCGTGACGTCACATATCTATGCTGGTTCCAGATATATTCTTGGCAAATGCTAAACAGTGATCTAATTTCACATCCCTGAGAAAGACTGGGTAGAGTCTATTGTTTTTCAAAATTATTAAAATCATAGAAGTTATGAACACAGCCTAACAGATAAAATTGCAGAATACTCTGGAGTTCTTTATGTTTAAGTAGTGAAGAGGTTATTTAAGGGCGCTGTTCACCTCCGTTTTCAACGTCTTTATTTATTTTTGTATTTGTACCAGACATTTTTTCTTATTTTAGACGTAAATTGTGATTAAATCTTCCTCTTAGGAAACTTTTGTATCTCTCATAGTTTTTGCGTAATGAGTCGTAAACGTCAAAATTTGTACTTTATGGTTTTAAGTACGCCACCAAAACCAACTGACGTACCAAACCAACAAAACTCACATTGTATAACAATGTTGTAGGCTATGATTTGACATATATTAAAACCAAAAAATAAAATAATTTTGTATTTAATAATAAATGCTGAATTTTGAAACGAACATTAAAAAATTATCAACCATTTTTTAAAACTACAAAAAAAAAATTTTATATGTGTCAAATAATAGTCTACAACATTGTTATAGAGTGTGAATTTTTCAGTTTGGAATGTCAGTTGGTTTTAGTGGCGTACTTAAAACCGTAAATTCCAAATTTTGATGTTTACGACTCATTACGCAAAATCTATGAGAGATACAAAAATTTCCTAAAAGGAAGATTTAATCTCAATTTATGTATAAAATAAGAAAAAAAATATCTGGTACCAAATTAAAAATAAAAAAAGATGTTGAAAACTGAGGTGAACCGCGCCCTTCACCTAAAGGTAAACTTGCACGTTTGTTCTCGTTTGAATAGTAGGCTACAGTTTATTTGCAAAACAAAGTTAGGCAATACAAAAAGGAATGAATTAGGTCAACTGGTAACTAATACCTACATTTATATTTCAGTGTTAAACTTCCAAAACAAACATTTGTTTGGAACATTAGAGTAAATATAGGGTAGAGGGAGTATCCTCTATACAGCTGCGTACGAAATTGTGTGTTCAACGTGTGTCACGTGACTTTAGTGAAATATGCGCGGGAGATTTGAAATAATATTGAGGAGGCAAGATAATAATTGCTTAGTAATCACATCAATGTTGGGTTATTTTGGTACCTTATGAATATATTACCTAAGGAGAATATACTACCATATTATCGCATAGTATAATTGCGTAGAAACTTCAGAACGACAAATGTAAACAATGTTTGCCACGTTACTGTTTTCCTTAACCCAGCTGTTTTTAGTAAAAAGTAAATATTAGCTACATACTTACTATAAGATTTTGAACCGAGATCTTGGCGACACCACATGACTAAATATATATTCTGGAAGGTACGCCATGAGTCTCAAACAACACGACTACATTTTTACGCCGATAAAACGTAAATAAACGACACCAAACTCTCGAGACCGTGTTGGACACACATTTGTGACGTCATGTTCCCTCTACTATATATTAACTCTATGTTTGGAACCAATGCTCTCGTGTGACGTCACAACTAATGGTGTCCATCTTAGAGTAAATATAGGGTAGAGGGAGTATCCTCTATACAGCTGCGTACGAAATTGTGTGTTCAACGTGTGTCACGTGACTTTAGTGAAATATGCGCGGGAGATTTAAAATAACATTGAGAGCAAGATAATAATTGCTTAGTAATCACAACTATGTTGGGTTATTTTGCTACCTTATGAATTTATGAACTAAGGAGAGCATACTACCATATTATCGCATAGTATAATTGCGCAGAAATTTCAGAACGACAAATGTAAACAATGTTTGCCACGTTACTGTTTTTCTTAACCCAGCTGTTTTTAGTAAAAAGTAAATATTAGCTACGTACTTACTATAAGGTTTTGAACCGAGATCTTGGTGACACCATATCACTAAATATATATTCTGGAAGGTACGCCATGAGTTTCAAACAACACGACTGCATTTTAACGCCGAGAAAACATAAATAAACGACACCAAACTCTCGAGACCATGTTGGACACAAATTTGTGACATCATGTTCCCTCTAATATATATTACCTCTATGGTGTCCATAATTGAACATGATCTGCCCATGGAGATAACAGTCCATGGAGTGAAAGCGTTTGAGGCACGGTCGTAGAACAGGTCTGGACACTCGCCTATCTAACAATGTATTTTGCTTGACCCCCTTGTTGTTTGGCTGTAGTTCGTCAAGTTACTGAGATTTTTGTACTTTTTGGCGCTGTTTTCCGGGCGGTCCGACTCAAACTCCGTCCACTTTTTTCAATTGTTAAATTTATAAAGTAAATTAATATTGCTGGAGCCTTTTCTTAAATTTGTGAGTGAAGAAAGTGTTTCATAAATTGATAAAAAATACGTTTTGATAAGTTGTTTATCTTAGCGGAAATGAAGTGGGCGGAGTTTAGTCCGACCGCCGTAACATCAGCACCAATAAAACACAATATTCTCGGTAACTTGGTGAACTACAGCCAAACAACAAGGGGGTCAAATATCCAGGCGAGTGTCCAGACATGTTCTTCTATGGCCGTGGTTTGAGGTAATGTGAAGCATCCAGCAGACGACGTAGTGGAGGTAAAAACGTACACACTTAACATTGAGTTGAATCGAACTGTTTTAGTTTTTATTTAAATACAAAATTATGGTGGAAGCTTGTGCAGCTTTCGGCTGCTCTAACAGATTCGGCAGTCGAGGAGGATTAACTTTTCACAGGTAAGAAACTTTTGTTTACTTTCATCAAGTTTATAATGTATATACATATAGTATGATGTAACTTGTCATATCCTTAGAATTTGAAAACTGTGCTGTCCCGTCCTGTACTGTTCTTCATTACTTATTACACAAAACAATAATTTCATATTTAGATTTTTAGTTGGAACCACGGTGGCAGAAGACTTAATTTTCTATTAGAAGTCCACGGTCGTAGAAGAACGGGTCTGGACACTCGCCTATCTACCAATGTATTTTGCTTGACCCCCTTGTTGTTTGGCTGTAGTTCGTCAAGTTACCGAGAATATTGTACTTTTTGGCGCTGTTTTCCGGGCGTTCGGACTCAAACTCCGTCCACTTTTTTCCATTGTTAAATTTATAAAGTAAATAAAGATTGCTGGAGCCTTTTCTTTAATTTGTGAACGTAGAAAGTATTTCATAAATTGATAAAAATACGTTTTGCTAAGTTATTTATCTTAGCGGAAAGGAAGTGGGCGTAGTTTAGTCCGACCGCCCTAACTAAAGTGCTAATAAAACACAATATTCTCGGTAACGTGGTGAACTGCAGCCAAACAACAAGGGGGTCAAGTTTCCAGGCGAGTGTCCAGACCTGTTCTTCTACGGCCGTGGTTGGAACTGTCGTACAGCATTACATTGCATTGCTTTCTGCTGTTATTATGCCACCCAAAATTTGGCGACTTGTGTAAACATGCCATAGCCGTCTTTAGTAGAAGACCGCGGCCTTAGATCTGGCAACACTGCCTGTACGGGTAATTTTAACACTTCTTTTAGGTCTTCTCCAAAGGCACTGTCTGTACCTGATTCGTTGTTCTGCCCTACATATTGGTGACTTAGGGTAAGCCACTGTCGTTGACGATACATAAAGGGTTAAACTGACCCTTCCTGGCCTGGTTGCCAGATCTAAGGTCACTGCCTTTTACTAAAGATGGTTATGGCTATGCATATGCGCAGTTTGAAAATGATCATGATTCACATGACTACTCTGGCGATGTACGACGGATGCCACTCCATCCACTATTACCTTCATGGGTTTGCCAAATTTTATTTTAATAGTGAGGATTTTAGCATTATTAGAGATGCCTTCATTCGACGTAACGTTTCGTAAAAAAAAATGACTCAAATTATAAGATTTCATTCACACAACATCGGGGTACTTTTTTTCTTTTGTTCAATCAGTTTGCCTTACGCGAAAATTATTATTTTTTTTTTCAAGATTGAATAAATATTGCTATCAGGCGTAAATTAATTTAGTAGTGAACTTACACTTCTTTGAATATGAGTCTGAAATCATAGTTATTAGTAGATACACGCAAATTTCGCGTTATCATTTGGTAGCAAACTAAACTTCACTTTTCTGTACATAACAGAGCATAATCTGCTATTCAATTGGCCATGAACTTTTATGTGTTGTCAGTTACGTGTGTTACGTCTTTACAGACGACATGCGTATTGGAAGCCATTATCCTATTTATACTCAATCCCGGGTCATTTTTCTATTAGCTGCTACTCACTGGAATTACAGACAATGAACGAATGGACGGGCTCAAGTATGTATAGGACAGTGGATTCTAGCATGTCGGTTCATGTCTGTATTACTGTCTAGTCTGTGGCATAGCTAGAAACAGAAAACAATTAGCGGGTTCACTGACCTGTAGGGTAGCCTGCAAGAACATATGTGAACTGAATGTGATAGAAGCTGTTTATTAGCTGCTCGCTGACACTGTGAAATGGGCCTGTTTTCAGTTACAGTTTTATTATTGGCTCAGCTACTTCCACGATGTGTCGAGTAAGTCAACGGTCAATTGTGAACGTGATAAAGCCTATAGTTGCTGGGATTCCAGCTTGTTCCTAAAAGGAAACGCGAATTTTTCAGGTCTGTAGGCATAGCTTCATATGTATATATATGACTCTGAAACAGGAAGCATAAAATAATTTAAACCGAAAATCAGTTGCTTTTCTGATGAGACATTCTGATTGGGAAGTAGTCAATATTGGTAGCCCACTAGCTGGACGTCGGCGAGTAATGAACGTTATAGACTAAGGCGAAAGTATCGAATGAGGTACGGTTGCCGCGGCAAGTTTCAGTTCCGTTAAGGCCTCGCTCTTTAGTTTTGCAGTTGTTTCGAAAACATTTTATAATGCAAATTGAACTCGTCAATTATTACTTTCCCTAGTCATCAGTAATCCTGGCTGGCTTAAATATTCTCAATTAAACCAAAAACTATTGTCATAGTTATATAATTGCTTGACAGTAATTCTATTTATCTTCGTATTCGACGAAAGAATTGTACATTTTCGTTTATATTAAGAGGGCGTGGTACATAATTCAACGCTAAAAGCATTGATCCATAACTGTAGGTTTCTTGAAGTCAATTGGCGAAAATTAAACAATAGCAATCCGAGGCAATAGTTTTAGCCATATTTATAAACAAAATTGTTTCCAGTGTTACGAACTTCTGAGGGTACAATCTCCGACGCGGCGCAGGAGATCACGCCTAACGAATAAGTAATTCTGGATAAATATTTACTCATAAAGTTGGCAAATACCATTATCTACAATTGTCATTGAGTATTTTATCCATATTGGCTTCGAAAATAGCGTAGATCTCAATTGATGTTTTCAGCGTTTATTTATCCACCACACTTTTCACAAATTATTTTTCCATCTTCAGTCTGATAAATTCTTTCTCACACACTTAAAGTATAGTTTTGTTTTAAGTCAGTACAGACAGTATGTGTTTCTTCAGGAGTCTGCTGAAAGGAGTTCCCACAGTTTGTGGTAAGGGAAGAGTATGGTCATATTAATTGACATAGGTAGGGGCCGGAAAATTTCCTGGATTCAATGACCTTCATGTTGTAATGCATTGTCCTATGTATACTCAATCCCCGACCATTTGTCTACTAGCTGCTACTCAGTGGAACAAAAAAAATGAACGAATAGACAGGACTTAAATATGCATAGGACAACGGATTATAATATGCAGGTTATTGAATCGGCGAAATTTCCCGGCCCATAGCTATAGGTAGAGACATGCAAAATTCGCGTTATCATTTGGTATCATACTAAACTTCACTTTCCTATGTATAACAGAGCATAATGTAAGATTTAATTGGCCACGAACTTTTATGTGTTGTTATTTACGTGTGTTACGTCTTTGCAGAGATTGGCCTTAAACATTCTCCGCGGCAAGTCACGACAATATCGGCCAGCGGGAGACGTCGAACGAGCCTATAGTCAATTCGAGTCTAATCAGCTGTCACAAAATAACGCGAATTTTGCATGTCTCTAGCTATAGGTCTACACTAAGAATCTTCTCCAGCGCTCTTGCATACCAACACATACCTAATCTAACATTTCTAGTTTCTACAGCATATTATGATACATTACTACATTGGAATGGAACCTAGCGAGCATTTATATTATCATACTGCGATAAGCCGCCCTCTCTAACTATTAGTTAGTACTACCAACAAGCGCGTTATTTAAAGGTAACAAGAAACAACGTGGTTAATAGAGAACCACATTTTTAACGTTATTATCTGACAGCAGAACGAACTCAAAGTAACTGTGTATTCAACTGACTTCTGCTGTTTGTCCGGCAGTTTGTAAGTACTATGTAAGTCGGTGACACAAGGTCAACTGTATAGTTCCCAACATCCTGGAATACGGTAACACAAAAATACGATGGCTATAGAGATGATGGTTTAACGCGATAAAACTTGACTGTTAGCTGGATTTCAACACACGTTCAGTTTATTAGAAGATTACTGGCTTTAGCTTGTACTTGGAGGTTACCCTATTCGACTGAGCCAATAAGAGCGATATTATATAATGCCTGTTATCGGTCTGCAGACGTCTGCGTTGTGTCAGAAGTATATCACCGAATTCAAGGAAATCTGTTCAGAGATTGAAATAAAATGAGCTCTATTCTACAGGGTTCCATAAAGTTGTTGAACCACCTATTAATACTTGTTTTAGCCGGTGGTTCCCTCCCGTACTAACGCCGATAATTGCGCTGTACCGTTGTCACAGATTTTGTTTCTGCATACCAGATTACACATTGTGCCCTGAAACAAAGGACAAATGACTTTGAGAGCTGCAAAACATTTAAAAACACGCTGCAAGTCTATATCTCCAATAGTTTCCAAATTATGCTTTTTTGACATGATAGCGGAACTTTACGGACACTCTGTAGTTTTTAACTATTTATTCCAGGAAGTGTTGCTTAGCAACGATTCACTGAATGCAGCTACATACTCATTGTTTTAATTTCTATTGTTAACGACGAAACCTAGATATTTTCAAATAAGGCATTTTTAACCACCGATGCAAGAAAAAGGGGTGTTGTAAGTTTAACGTGTGTCTGTCTGTGGCATCGCAGCTCCTAAACGAATGGACCTAATTTTTATTTAGGTTTTATTGTTTGAAATCTGATGAGATCGAGATTGTTTTTCAGCTGTGATTCAGGGAAATCTGTTCAGCAGTTTACATATAATCATTTCTTTTCTAGTTTATTTTTTAGTGAATGTAAACAATTCTACTTGTCTGATCGTTTTGAAATTTAATACCCTGTGAGTCAGTTTTTTTAATATTTTAAATATTTGAGAGTTATTAATCATTATATTTTTGTACAAGTAGAATCGACTTGCAGAAAAAAAATACAAACGTCCGTAAGGCCCAGCTCCTTAGTTTTGCAAGGGTTTCGAAAATTTTTCTTTTAACGCAAATGAATGTCTACACATATAAAAAATTCATCTTACGGTTTTAACACTTATACGTCATCTATTGTATATAAATTTTTCTGTTGCAATACATCAAACGGATTTTTAGATTTTTGTCCCTGAAATACTATTTATTTTGTGGTCAAAATAAGGCATAAAGAAGCAAAACATATATTTTTTGCTAGCAAACGGTACATAATTTTTAATCGCTCTGCTAAAATTGTGTATCATATGACTGTAAGTATGCTCGAATTATTTGTAATAGTTTGAAATAAATAGTGGAACATCGTCTTTCAGTCGAATGTTACCAAATAACGTTTCGCGCATGCGCATTTTTTTTTTAACGAAATAACTTACAGCGACGAAGTAATTTGAAGTAAATGGTTTCTAGCTGGACAAAAAGTAGCAACTAAAGGAATACTGCCGGATCGTACATCATGTCACGTAAACCTAAGGTATTATTTACTACCGACAACATTTCCTATTTTACATGTGATATTTTGTTCAGACACAATGAACATTGCACAAATAACCCAAAATAACCAAAATATAGCTCTAAAATCTGCTATTTTTTACTCAAGGTGTCTGCGTTTCTGTTGTGTCGTCTGTGTCCAGTTTTTTTTGTCGTTCGTTTTGTTTTGTCTGTTGTAATTATTGTTTTGTCTATTGTTTTGTACATACTGACGGAATTCCTTTTGTGGAATAATCTGAGGTATTTTTTTCTTTGGTTCGTTTTCTGGTGCTCGTTTGTATTATTTTCTTGTAAATCACTGACTGAATTCCTTGCAGAATTGTATATGTTTACCTTGGTTTCCCAGTTGCAAACAAAGTTGTTTCGTTTGTTTACTTGTCTGTTTGTTTGTGTGTATGCTCTGGTTTTTCTGTGAAACACCATTTGCTGCAATGGCGTATGTAAAAAAACACTTCTTCATTTTTCATCTAAAAACTGCATTTAGCATTTCAATCGTGTACATCGCCTTGTGCCAGAATGTTGATCGTGTGAACTAAACACTTGATTTATTAAGATAGTAGCTACTTCTTAACCGCGACAACTAGTCCTCCCTTAAGGACGCGACTACCGCAATTTTATCACCATTTTTAAAATTTTTTATTTGAACCAGATATTTTTTTTTTATTTTAGACACAAAATGTGACTAAATTTGGCTCTTATGAAAATTTTCGCGTAATGGCTTGTTAAAGTCATATTTTGAATGTTTTCGTTTTAACACTACACTATAACCAACTGATATACCAAACTAAAATAAAAAATCACAGCGGATAAAGACATTACAGGCTACAATAACATGGTCATAAATTAAACCATAAAAATAATTTGTATTATTAAGAAAATTATATTGAATTTTCAAAATTTTATTTTCAGTTTCCGGATTTTTTTTTTTTAAATCAAATAGTTTTTATTCTTTATTTTTATGAGGATGACATTGTAGCCTGCAATGTCTATATCCACTGTTATTTTTTAGAGTTTGATATATCAGTTGGTTTAAGCGTAGTCGTTAAAACGGAAACAAACAAAATATGACTTTAGCAAGCCATTACGCGAAAATTATGAGAGATAAATATATTTCATAAGAACCAAATTTAGTCACATTTTGTGTCTAAAATAAGGGGGGGGGGGAATGTCTGGTACGAATAAAAAATAAAAAGTTGGTGATGAAAATTGCGGCAGACCGCGCCCTTAAGGGGAAGAAGCGTGGCGCTAGTAATAGGTGTAGGGAGGGGAAATATACTACTCCTGACATGATTTCATGGTACACGGCCAGTGGAGACGTAGCAACGAAAACTGAGGAACACAGATAGTGTAACTACTTAATGAAAAGCAGGACAGGCGTGCGAATGAGGCTGGAATACTGGTCGTATCGTATTTCCTTATCGCGCAGACTTCCCCACAATAACAGTCTTTCAACTTCCCGACAGGTACATTAGTAGGGCCCTGAAAAATTCACGTTTTCTTTCCGACACAAGCTATAATTCCAGCAACTGCACGTTAGTGTCACTTTCGCAATTGGCCCTTGACTTATCTGATACCGTCTGGAAGTCGCTGAGCCAATAACAAGAATGTGACTAATCACATGAGCATTTTACCTGGAAGCGAGCAGCTAATGAGCAGCTGCTGTCTGCTTGAGAAAACATACATTCTTGGAGGCTAGCCTACTGGTCAGTGAACCGGCGAATTTTTCCGGACTCTATACATTAGTTACACTTTGTATTCAGGATACAAAGATAACGCACACTTTTCTTTCGCGACATTCCCAGTAACTCGAGCTGTACCATACCGTAGCCAAGAAGTTATATTTGTTTATTTTCAGTTCACATCTGTTTGCCGGCTGTCTGTGCCACAGTATTATGGCCGGTGCTGTGTTGCGCCACACCAGTTCCGATTAAGTTAGCAGAACATTTAATGTTCACTTTCATGTACAAGACAAATGCCAGTGAGTATTAGGATTTATTTAGATTTCAACGCAAGCCCCATGTTACAAGGTACAAGGAGGGACCCAGCTAGGTATCAGAAAAACCGAGGAAAAGGTAAGACGACGCTAATTTGATTAATAAGTTACGCAATCCGATCGCGAGCTCCAAATCTCTCTTGTTAGAATAAAAGCCGTATTCGAGGAGTCATAAAATTTTCATTCCACTCGAGGAGTATCTGCCATAAATCTCGAGTGGCAATTCCAGGCCGAGAGACAAAAATACGCTCGCAGCAGCGATATTGGAACCCTCCAAAGATCGACTCGAATGTCAATACCGCCCTTCAGTCCACAACTCCACAGGGCTGATAACGATATCGGCTCGCCTGGAGAGGTGCAAAAAAATAAAATATAATCGTGAGAGGGGCTTGGTCGAGGGGGTGGGGATATGGTTTTGGCGCATTTTCATTTCGGCGCTTGCCAAGGGGCTTCGTCGCGTTTTGGCGATGTGAAGAGAAGGGCATTACACTTGGCTCGTCGCCATTACGTATTACCTACGACCTCGACGAGCGGCTAACAAACGTTTGGCGTGAGCTGCCTGCGAATGAAGTCCTCGCTTCAGCGGCAGAAACTTCGCTTACATCCGCACGAAACGCTGGATTTTGACTCAGGAAATTTATATCGTCCGTAATAACTCACTTATTCTAAAATTTCACAAGGAAATTACTTGTAAACCAAGTTTCTAAAGAAAAATATTGTAAAACTAGAAGGGCTGTTCTGGAAAAAATTACAAAACATATGTGGTTTTAAAATTACAAAGTTACAAGGTATAGTGGTGTAATTGGAATAAAGAATAATAATACTTAAAGTAAACTAATTTTTATTAGAATCATTAGAGATGATGAGATAGTTGGTTCAGGGAAAACGTTACTGTTTCTGGGTGTAATATAAGTTAAAAGTATCATACGATCAACGGCTTTTCGTTGTATGTAGGGTTGCTACCCAATTTGACTGAGCCAATTAGAATTCAGCTAATGTAATATTTATGTCTGTTATTGGGCTGTAGACAGCTACGTTGTGTCAGAAGTCGATCACCGAATCATACATGTTGCAAGAAACTACAGTGTTTTCAAGGTTATGTTAGTACAAAAAAGGTTTGCGATATACCATAATTTATACTAATCATTATAGATAGGGAACCTTAATTTTCGCGAAAGGGTTTTTGCACTACTTTGTGTCAATGCCTTATTTGCACCATTGCAGAACTTCTTCGTGGTCTATGATAGGATGTTTATAAATCTCAGCGTCTTGAGTGAGTGAGTGAGAGATTTTTGGATAGCGCTGAACAACGAGGCCTTTAGCACTTGTGAGGGGTGACATGAGGTGAGTATGATGCGGCGCCGGAATGAAAAGGCGGGAGAAAAGGGAGATCCCCGAGAAAATCCCGCCGACCAACGGCATCTTTCGGCACGATTCCCACATGCGAATATCCGTGGACCGACCCAGGCGGGTATTGAACCCCGATCACCTTGGTGGGAGGCGAGAGGTCTGACCCCTCGACCACCGCGGCCCCCGTAAGGTATTGAAACCAAGTGATGGAAAAATCTTTTCGCGGAACTCAGCTTTTCCTAATTATCGACCGTACAAAGTGGTGTGTTCTCTGACCTGTACCTTGCCCCCAATAATATCTGTACAATCACGCAGACATCGGCTGTTCATTGGCTACTCGCTGACACAGTGCTACGACACTTAGTTACTTCTTTGTTATTAGCTAAGCGCTCTGCTGGAAATGTCAAATGATCCAGACTTAGTACCTACACATACAGTACTTTGTAATGTAACTCGAGTTTTAAGTATTTCGTTTACGCACTGTTCATTTTTCAAAATAGCGTCCGTCTGAACATTTTCAAACTAGATATATAAGGAACCATAGTTTAGAATGTCTTCAGAATTGGTACACATTTACTATGTACAAAGGTGACTTGACATTTATGTATTTCGTTCATCCTGAGTTCATATTTTCAAAATGGTGGCCACCAGTGGCGCATCGTGGTCGTGTTGCAAGGCCTGCACTGCTAAGCAGTAACTACAACACAACACTGAGTTGTCTGTGGAACGTTAGACTGATAGGGGCAGGTATACTCCACAGCCAGTAGCGTGCAAGAGGCAAGGAACATATTGTCCAGTAATACACCTCGGTATTCACAACACATGTTTATTTTCATATGACAGGTAGGCATACTGAGTCCAGGTGCTCAAAGTGTATAGTCGGAGCTTACATTGCATGCCTTGGAACACGACCACGATACGTCACTGGTGGCCAATTTTATATTTTTAGCATAGTATCCAATATTTTAAGGAAAACATTTTTAGGATTTCACCAAACTTGGTACACATATTCTACACACAAAGCTGACTTGTCTATTGTGTAATTTGTTTATCCTGTGTGCATATTATTATAATGGTAGCCATTTTTATATATTTTTAGCATAGTATGCCGTAGCTTAGGAAATATTTCTCAAAATATCATCGTCAAACTTGGTACACATAGGCTGTATACAAAGTTGACTTTATTTTTGTGTATTTCATTCATCCTTTGTTTATATTGTCAAAATAGAGGCCATTTATATATTATTATCATTAGAGAAGGCGATTTATTGCTTGAAAAGTTGACTGTTTGCTAAGCTTCAATGTATTGTATTCATTTCTGAGACTTTTATTTCGTTACTGGCAAGTCCCTATTTGACTGGGCCAATGATAACTCTGGTGCACTACTACTGGACGTCTGTAAACAACTAGACAGTGCTACATAACCGTCGACCAATAATACATTACACAGGAGGCTACACTGATTTGCAGAATACGTTGGCAGAAAACATTCTCGCGATTTTCCACCATCTCTAATTATCATACGATTACATATCTTAGGATACGTATATCTTTTTTCAGAACTTCATCAAACCTGGTACACATACGCTGCATAAAAAGCTGACTTGACTTTTCTGTATTTCGTTCAGTCCGTGTTCTTTTGAAGACAGTGGCCGTATTTGTAATATTAGCATAATCCTACATCTTTTAGGAAGTAATTTTCTGAATTTACTAGGTACACACATACTGCATACAGAGTTGATTCAACTTTTGTGTGTAACGTTCATTCTGTATTCATAATTTCATAGTGGTAGCAACTTTATAATTTAGGGTAAAATTACTTATCTGATGAAATAATTTCAGAAATTTCATCAAACTTGGTACACATACTACACATAAAGCTAACTTGACTTTTGCATATCTCGTTCATCTCTTTGTAATAATTTTTACTAACTTTAGTATGATTCTTTATTATCTTTGTAATAGAAAGACATGTCAGAATTTTTTTTTTCAACTGTATCGACGTAGTTTGTAGTGTGTGTTCTTTTCGTAGATATACAAATATAGTGTGCGTTTAATAATTTCGTCAAATAAGAATAGCCGTAACTCGCTGCAACAAAGTTGTAGGTCAGGTAGGGAGGCCACTTAAGAGCGCCGCCTACCCGCGCGTAAGAGGCTCGAAAGCGACGGAGTAGTAAGGTCGGCCTTGAAGCTCGCATCAAATGCCGCGTCGCCTCAACGAGCCAAGCGCTGAACTAGCGTGCAAGTTTCCCACCGAACGGGTTTTTACTATGGGACATTAAGCGGTGACCATGTAATTTTATTGGTGGAAAGTCTGCAACTAAGTGCAGTGCCGGTCTCAATCTGAGTTGCACATACATCCGGTTAGTACATTTTGAAATACGAAAGTCTTAAAAGGCCGTTTTTAGCCATGTTGGAGGGCTCAGAAACAGTATTTTTAATGAACGTGGCGTCTTAACAATGAGGTTCCGACCTTGTCTGAAGTTTGTTTTCTTTTCGTACGTTGGCACAATGGGCGTACGTGGAATATTTTCGTAGAAAAAACCTGTTTACGAACATGCTGCATCGCATTTGAAGCGTGGGCTAGGCGGCCGCCTTAAGGGCGTTCTCGTGGCAAACATTCAAAATTTTATATTTACTTGGCATAGTGTTAGTTTTATAGACGTTACCCTAACTACATTTTCCACTTGTAAACATTTTTTAGCTCTCATAGTTTCCCCATAGCGGCATGTCAAAGTCACAATTTGCAAGTTACAGGAACATAGGTTTAACAAAAACCAAGCGACTAACTAGAATGAAACAATTTACGCTGAAATTAAATATTATGGGCACTATACGAAACAATTTAAAAACACACAACAAAGTCGTTTTGTCTTTTTCAAAAATTGCCATAAATGAAGTAAATTTTCGTAATTTTCGGATTTTTTTTTTTAAAAGTAAAAAAAATTACATTGTGTTTTTAAATGTTTTAGTATAGTGCTCATACCATCTCATTTCAGTTGTAAATAATTTCATTCTTGTAAGTAACTTGGTTTTTGTTAAACATATGTTCCTGTGACTTGCAAATTCTGACTTTGACATGCCGCTGTGGGAAAACTATGAGAGTAAAAAAATTTCTACAAGTGGGAAATGTAGTCGCAGGTAACGTCTATAACACGAACGCTATGACAAGCGAATATAAAATTATGAACTTTTGCCACGCGAACGCCCTTAAGACGTCGCGCGTAGAGGCGATACCACAATACATGTGGCGGTCGACGTCGTTCGTATTGCCTCTTAGATGTTCGCTTCAAACACGAGCACATCCTGCACCAAGCGACCGCTTTAACGGCGTTCAAGTTCATTAAAGCATAGTTTTATGTTTTATGAAATAGTGTTAGTTTTGTAGGCGAGACATGTTGACATAATTTCCTCTTACTAAACAAGTTTAGGGGCTATGTCAGTTCTACGACTTCGTCAGTTGACAGAACTTGTTTTTATCTCCACACTACGCTGGGGGTTATGCGGGGCCCTCCCTAAACTTGATTCGTAAGAGGAAATTATGTCAACATGTCTCGTCTACAAAACTAACACTATTTCATAAAAATCATAAAACTATGATTAAATGAACTTGATCACCGTTAAAGCGGTCGCTTGTTGCAGGATGTGCTCGTGTTTGGAATGTTAGATGCTATAGCCAATAGGGTTCCGGCTTTATGTCTGGTGTGCGTTCTCTTCACGTCTCGTGGTAGCCAATGCTCTCTAAATCTGAATGAGTGAATATTCACTTATTCACGCCGATGGATGGAGCAGTTTCAACAAACTGAATCAGTGAGAATCCACTGTGAAATCTGTGACTGTTCACTGATTCCGACAAAGAGTGCCAACATTCCACAAGTTAATTAGTGAATGTCCACAGATTTTCCAATAATTTTTTACTGATTCAATAAGTGAAAACTGTTCTTTGAAAGTAACTGGAAAAACCGGTGAATATTCACTGATTCGCTTGTGAGATGTTGTCACTCTTGAAGGAAATCAGTGAATATTCACAAATTAAACACTGACTGCTTTCACTGATTCAACTTGTTGAAACAGCTCCTATCAGCATGTATCAGTGAATATTCATTAATTCAGATTTAGAGTGTGGGAGGAACGATGCATAAGGACCAATAGACGGTGCATATGGTTTATGGACAGGGTAAAGGGATGCCAACAGGCAGGGTGTATTGTCTTGTTGAAGGGAAGAATTGTAGGGGAGTTCTACAACATCGGCAGTTGACAGAACATTATTAGAGAAGGTGTGCAGAGTGGTTCGCGGTGGAGGGAGTAAGGGGAAGAATAGGGAAAAAGTTCTGTGAAATGACGAGGTCGTAGAAGTGACTTTCTCTGAAGATTATCTCTCATAGTTTTCTCGTACCGGCGCGTCTAACTTAAAATGTTCACCTTTACGCTGCCATAGTGACAACCAATTTATATACTGAGTTAAAATAATTCACAGAGAAATACCAGGCCATGGGAAATGAAACAAAATATATAAAAAAATAGAAAACTCCCAGTGAAGTATTTTTGTATTTCTTAAAATTAAGTTAGCAACTTTTATCCTGTTTTATTCGTTTTTTTAAATTCATAATAAAATTACAGTGGGGGTACCTTAACGTTTTATTTCGTAACTTAGGGGATGTAGTTAATTACAACTTATTTCACTTATGTAAGTCACCTGGTTGTCACTATTTGCATGCGAGCGAAGCATGCAAAGTTTGACTTTGACGCATTATTATGAGAAAACTATGCTAGCTGAAATTGTTTCGTAAGAGGAAGCGACACTATTTCATCTCTCCCTTTCTCTCTCTATATATAAATGTATTTACATACATTGTAATTGTTGGTATGTGTGAATTACATATGTATGGATATATGTATATACGGTACTCCAATACCGTTTGACCGGTCACCATGAAACTCGACACACATATTTAATTTTAATGGATAAGGTTTTATGCTATCCTTTGCTCTCTAACACGCCAACTCGCCGCTAGATTGCTCTGCAGCGTATCAACTTCAATGTTTAGCTTCCCCTTACGGAATATTGAGTATACGAGGGGAGAGGGGCTCCGCAATTCTACCAACACTGGGAACAAATAACACCCGTGCGTAGCCAGGGGTGAATGGGTAGCTATATTTTCACGATGTCCAAAATATTTAATCGACACTGCACTGCATGCCGCGACAGCTAGTATGAGTATAAAATTATGATTTTAAATGTGGTTCGGGATAAAGTGAGCACTCAAAGCCCTGCTAAAGTTCTATTTCCAGCCAATTCGTATATTTCCGCGCGTAACGACTAACGACGGAAAATGTCTAACCTCTCTGGACACGTCAATTGATGTTTACGGGTGTAATATAAATTGTGTAGTTAGTACGACTCGGTACAGTTTGATAAAAAATAATCCTAACTACATTTATTTTATTTAATATAATAAATGCGAAAGTAACTCTGTCTGTCTGTCTCGCTTTCACGCCAAAACTACTGAACCAATTTAAATGAAATTTGGTATACAGATAGTCTAGAGCCTAAGAAAGAACATAGGCTACTTTTTAATGCAAAAAAAAGGTTGTAAGGGGTTTAAAGGGGGGATGAAAAGTTGTATGGAACTATCGTCATTGTTAACTATCGTCATTGGTGATTCGATACACCCGCAAGGGTGTAAAATAATAATAATAATAGTTTATGGTCAAAGGTTAAATATAGTTTAAACTGAGAGTTAACGTTAGCGTACGTGGATCTGATATATATATATATATATATATATATATATATATATATATATATATATATATATATATATATATATAAAGCTCAGGGACAGACACTTAAAGTTGCAGGAGTAAATTTAGAGAAAACATTATGAAATAATTACCCAAAGACACTATTCCACACGGACGAAGTCGCGGGCACAGCTAGTAATTATATAAAATACAATTATGTCGATTTCAGCTTATTTCGTTTCTGTATTGTTGTATACAAATAGGAAAATACACGGAACTATATTGCGTAATTTCGCTGCCAACCATACAACTCTGTGAGGTAACTATAGTTAATGTTGAATTATATGCAGTAACGGCTAGTGATATTTTTCAAAGGTTAAATTTTTAGTTGTCATTCTGTTCCGAAAGACCTACATGAAACTTGAATAACCTTACTGTCTTTTATGGTGTATACATATTTACCTGTTACTTTCCTATCTCCAGGTATGAGTTCTCCGTGAGGGCGTGTAGCTTCGACAACTCCTGGAATGGTAGGGTAAACGAGGTAGTTCTTACCAATCGCCGACTGCCGACATGTAGGTAATCCTCGCAGCTGAAGTCCTCAATTAGGGCCGGTAACTACCCCCTCCCCTTTCCTACTCGCAAACCCTCGCTAAGCTCCAGGTAATGACGACGAACAATGTTATCGGCTTTGTATCGTTAGCGCAGCCGGGTTTGATCCTCGGATCTGAACGCCCACGTCTCCGGTTGTAAATAGTTCAGCCAATCACCCGCCAATCGCTGACGGAGGCCACTGCATATAAAAGTTTCTTTGTTTGCACGATGAAACAAAGATTAGCACTTGTGAGAGAAGGCCTCGCAACCAAAGCGACCCGTGTTCGAATCCCAGAAGGGTCGCATGTGTGATTTGTGTGGGACGAGTTAAGGGGCCTGCCTACCTGCGCTTAAAATGCGTTGCAGCGAGTTACGACTATTCTTATTTTGGCGAAACTATTTAACGTACACTATAATTTTATATCTACGAAAAGAACACACACTTCATACTATGTCGCTGTAATTTTGACAATTCGGCACATTTATTAGAAACACAAGTTTCGGGCTCCTCAAAATGGCCAAAAATTTGTTTTCCAGACTGTCGTATATGGGAAAATAACAATCGGATAAAAAACAAACGCAACTATTGAAAAAAACCGTTAGACTTTTAACTACGCTGCCCATAAATAAAATATTGTGATCACAGCTTTAGTTCCTTAGGAAAAGGATAATACTAAAGCACTGCACGTCTGCTTAGTAGCTTGTGTTGAGAGACGATATTGCATTTCACAAGTCGGTTAGTGGCAACCTTACCGCTCCTGCCTCACACACACTAAGCCTATCTAGGGAGGCCCCTTATTTCCGAGTTCTCCTGTTTCCATTTTATTCCGGAGCTGCACTGAACTTGTATCACCCCTTACCGGCTCTGATAACCTATCTGATTGTTAAGATCGCATCACTTCTCAACTCTCGCTTGAGTTGCCGATTTCGAACTTAGGGCGCAGTTTACCACAATTTTCATCACAATTTTTTATATTTTTTGTTTGTACCATATATATATTTTTTTATTTTAGACACAAAATGTGACTAAATTCGGCTCTTATGAAATTTTATTATCTCTCATAGTTTTCGCGTAATGGCTTGTTTAAGTCATATTTTGCATGTTTTCCTTTTAAGGACTACACTAAAACCAACTGATATACCAAACTAAACAAAATCACAGTGGATAAATATATTGCAGGCTACAATGACATGCTCATAAAATTAAAGAATAAAAATTATTTGTATTAAAAAAAATGGTGAAACTGAACATAAAATTTTTAAAAAATTCCATATTTTTTTAAAATTAAAATAATTTTTATTCTTTATTTTTATGAGTATGACATTGTAGCCTGCACTGTATTTATCCACAGTGATTTTTGTTTTGTTCGGTATATCAGTTGGTTTTAGTGTAGTCGTTAAAACGGTAACATGCAAAATATGACTAACAAGCAATTACACGAAAACTATGAGAGATAAAAATATTTCATTATAGCCAAATTTAGTCACATTTTGTTTCTAAAATAATAACAAAATATCTGGTACAAATAAAAAATAAAAAATTGTCGATGAAAATTGTGGTATGTCGCGCCCTTAATCTGATGCGATGAGCTCCATAACTATCTTTGGTAAAAGGCCGTGACCTTAGATCTGGCAACCAGGCCAGGAAGAGTCAATTTAACACTTCTTATGTCTTGTCAACGGCAGTGGCTTACCCTGAGTCACCGGTATGTAGGGCAGAATAACGAATCAGGTACAGACATTGTCTTTGGAGAGCTAAAAGAAGTATTAAAATAGCCCTTTCTGACAGCGTTGCCAGATCTAAGGCCGTGGCTTTCTACTAAAGAAGGCTATGGTATTCCTCGTGAATGGAGGCTTTCGAACGAGGCCAGGTAAAAGTATATGACAAATATGCGGGTTCATCGATTTGTAGGCTCCCGTAAACCGGGGTCAGTTCAACCTTATGCAGTAACATTGTTTCACTCCAAAATTTTGGTGTTTATATCGTCTTCAGTTATCTACTTAAAAACGAAAACTTCCGGAAGTTAATATTTTGATTAGATCGAATTATCTCCGCAAAAGGTCGAAGTAATCCCGGTTTATGGTATCTTACAGATCTATCAGTAGAACCACTAAATTTTAATGAAAATAATTTTGGGCCAACTTGTTTCAGAGCCTTATTCGCACATCTGTAGCTCTGCTTCGTGTTTACTGGCTGTGTGTATTTGTGCAGATTGGTTGTGCCAACTATACACGGTTACTGCGACATAACACTTCTGTGATTAGCTGGTAGGACCCCAAGTCGCTGAATTAAAACACCCGATTAAGGCAGCCACCTACACCACGCTTCAAATGTGTTGCAGCTTGTTCGTAAACAGGTTTTTCCTACGAAACTGTTCCACGTGTGCTCATTGTGCCAACGTACGAAAAGAAAACAAACTTCAGACAAGGTCGGAAGCTCATTGACAAGACACCACGCTTGCTAAAAACTCTGTTTCTAAGGCTTCCAACACGGCTGAATATGGCTATTTCAGACTGCCGTACTTCAAAATGTACTAACCAGATGTATGTGAAACACAGATTACGACCTGCACTGAACTTAGATGCAGACTTTCCACCAATAAAAACACATGGCCACAGCGTAATGTCCCATAGTAAAAACCGTTCGGCGGGAATCTTCTACGCTAGTTCAGCGCCTGGCTCGTTAAGACGACGCGGCATTTGATGCGCGCTTCAAGGTCGACCTTACTGCTCCGTCGCTTTTGCGCCTCTTACGCGCTGGTAGGCGGGGCCCTTAATGAGCATGGAACAGAGTTGTAGATGTACGACAGTGGCGGCTCGTAGGTTGTTGCCAGGGAGGGCACAAGTTGCGGAGAACTGTATAATATTGTGCGATAGTTGACGCTACAGCCACTGACACGCTGGTATGTAGGTGCCGCATATTACTGACTGGTCCCAACACAATATGTAGCCAGTACATATGTCATGGTCATTGGTATACGTCGGCGCGTTCACACGAGTGTACAGTTCTCGGCAACAATCCTCGAGCCGAAACTTATGTACACGCAAGACACTGAACGAAGTTGCTGCGAAATTCATTTCACCAAAACATTTGTCTTCAAACAGATACATAAACAGCCGAGCACCTAACAATGCATTTCTCGGCAGATGTTAGACTAAATTGTGAATATTTTCTTCACACTTGACGGAAACTCCTACGGGCTGATTAAAAATCGATCATTTATGGTTGCACATTGTAACCCGCGCCGTGTCTGGCTGCGCTGTAGTGCATTTGAATACGTACACTGTAAAAAAAACTTACTTAAATGTTTAGGAAGTTATTATCCCAGACGCAGTATGGGGCAGTTACCATACTTCGTCTTGTAAATATGCAAACTTTTACAGTTGTTACAATACAAGTCTGGTAACTTCAGTATGCATTAGACTGTTCTATAAAAAGTTTAGGAGTGTTACCATGGATGTCTGGGAAACTATTCTACCATACCTACTTTCTTAGCGCTCCTATACGCACGTCTGGTAAATTTACAAACATTTTTTAGAGTGTACACACAAAACTGCAAGACGTTTCGTGGTGGTACACAATGGTTGAAAACATGCGCCTATCAAATTCTTCAGCACAAGCACATTTGCTTCGTTCACGCATGTGCTGCTAAAAGTGGGGTGCATTTATGCAGATCCAACTGTGACTAGATATGCAAGTTAAGGCCCGCATTACATGTTCTACACTTACTTTGTACTGCGTCGTTGGTGCAAATAGCCGGCGGCGATTAATCGTTAATCGTGACCCTGAGCTAAATGATATACCAGCAAGAGAACTAACACCATTCCTGGACACTTAGGTCTGAGGTGAAATAAGTTCAAACTGAAGACTTTCAGCAGAGCCAAATAAATACTTCTCTGAAGTTTGCAAATGTACAGAATTGTAGACGCTAGTATGCAGATAAGTGAACTCACGAAATGTACCTCTCTATATGTGCAGTCGCAATATCAAGGGTAATTACGGTTAATAATTTTAAACATCTGGAACACACTAAATACAAATGCGGACGTGAAACCGCTTATTGGCTGCCCGAGGCTGTTGATAGCATCCCCGTTTATGTTTAGCTCCTGCATGTTATGGCCGGTTTCCTATTGGCCTGGCTGCCGGCTAGCCGAGCAGCTGCCTTACGCTAATTGGCGGTAGTCGTTACTCCCATGTTGCTGGCCAGGGAAGCCATTTTACTGACTTGTGTGACTGAGTTCGCTGTCCTACCGACTATTTCAATTCTGTATTCCTAAATATTCTGTGCTTCTGGTTAGTGTTTTTCAACTTACAGCCAACTAACTTTTTTCGTTTAATACTACATGTTCGTATACACGCAGAAATAAAAGTATTTAAAACAGTGTAAATATTTCACCATATTAGAAAGATTACGTTTGAGAGTACAATTAATTTTTGTATTGTTCTAGACAAGATGAAATCTAAAAAAAATTGTTTATTTTATCGTGAAACGCTTACAGGCATTGTCTATGTCAAGAGCCAGTGATTTATATTAAAAATAATTTTGCAATTTTTTTTTCAGTTCGTTACGTTCAAAAATAAAATTCTGCTTTATGGTCAACGACTGGATTTTTAACTCTTGACATCTCAGAGTTCTAGCCGCTAATCACAGAAGTGGGGTGTCGCAGTAACCTTTGTCTGATTGGCCCAGACAAATGAGCGAGGCCTCTGCGTTGATACATTCTGTCTATAACCGCAGATCTGCAGATGTGCTCGCCATGTTGAAACTGGACTACCAGTTGTGAAATAAGTTAAGAATACGCGAGTCTTTTCGCACACATGTGCTGAAGATGCCTGACTAAATGAATGTTCATTTTACCAGAATATAACTTATTACAACATATAACATATACGAAAAATTTCTCTGTAAAATACATTATTTCAACATCAATTTCGTGGCACTACACAAGAACAAACGCTGAATGTATTAACAACCAATCACATTTAAATATAAATGGCACGAAATCTGAATACACGCGGAAACTAGGTATGTGGCCAGTAATACTTTATTGGAATAAACAACGTGTGAGGTAACATTCAAAATGACAAGAAACCCAACAAATACGCAAAAAAACTTCCGTTAAACCCCAACACTAAGGCTCGGTAACAAACAACTTCTAACCGGCCATACCAATATACAAACAAATTTTAACTTGACAAATCCAGACTAAACTGGAATTAAAGATAAACCATTTTGCTGCCACATATCTTGTCTGCACGTCTTTAACCTTAAACCACCAGGACATTCCCTCTTGACTGTCTGGCGGAAAATGCGTTATGTCGAGGCAGTGGCACTGCCTTAAATAGTATCGCAACAAGCCATGGGCGGGGGGGGGGGGGGGTTCCAAACCTGAGAACAGCCGAGGCAAGTTAAAAATTGAATGGTGTAATGCAGAAAGGGACCATCCCACATTTCATAAAGTAGAACACAAACAATTGTTACATAAATGCCATTTGTTATTTAGTTAATTAATACATCTAATTTTCAAATAACCAACATCTGATTGAGTTTGGATTCTTAGCTACTGAAGTTTCAATGTATATTATTTCAGGAGCTTGTTTTTTGTCTGCTTGTTCTTTACATTTGTGGCTTGGATGCCTTCTGCATAACACCATTCAATTGCCCCAATCACCTTCTTCTCGGGGGCACTGCAGTAAAGTAGAACACACAGTAAAAAAAAAAAATTTGTATTTTCAAGAAAAATCTTGTTAACTAATATCAGAACGTATTAAGTCAGGTAATAAAAGTAAGATGTCAGAAAGCTTTTAAAGTGGTTACAATTATCGTAAACAACTTTGCGAACTGGTAAAATAAACGTTAATGAGTAAATTTTTCTATTTGAATCGAAATAAACCTTGGAGACCTGACAAATTTTACAAAACATTGCGTAATTTTACAAAAATATTTTTTGGAAACTAGTTTCCAAAAATTTTTTGTAACACTACAAACAGTGTTGTAAACTTAACCAGATATTATCTGTAAATATACAAAATTTGTTTGTACACTTACATAAATAATTGTAAATATACAAAGAAGTTTGTAAAAATACAAGTTTTTTGTAAATTTTACAAAAAGACTTTGAAGTGTCACCAAAAACTTTTTTGGAAACTGGAACCTTTTTGTGAAAGTACAAATTTTTTTTTTACTGTGCAGTGCAGCGAAGCAGTCTTTAAATTAGTCCTACATTATGCTTTGGTCCTCTGACGTCACCACAGGGTGATTACAACGTTTATAAACGTTTTTGAGCGTAAACACTTAAACACTGCAACTTCTTGGCACCAAACTTACGTAACGATCATACGCTACCTTTCAAGGTATTGGAAGAAATTGTTTTAAAACTATGCTCACCTAAAATCTCTCGTTATAATTATGTGTTTATCACAAAATATTTTTGGCAGGGATCATTATCTTCATTTTTTCAGTGTTAACTTGGCCAAAGGCTATATAAAGCAATTTACAATTTGTTGCTAGTGATGTGAACCGCACCCTTTATATAACGGAGTGTGTGCCCTATTTAATGCCCACTAATGCTGCAAGAAAGACACGAATCTCAATGGGAAGTAATTAGACTTATGCCTTTCTTACCGCCCACAAAAATATGTCCCTTTTGCAGTGAAACAAATTCCTGCAACGTTATTTCTACAAAAAATAGTGGCTGCATTAATAAGACAACACAATTTTTTTTCGTTTAAATTCAACTGGACTGCAAATTCTAGGTAACAATCATAATTTAATTTTAAACTGTATGCTTTCATATAAGGGTTGTTAATGCGAAAATCTACATAGTTTGACATGTTTGCTAGTATTTTCGTTGTGACGTCATATGTCGAGACAGCAGCTCTCTTGATGATGCTTGTTGCCTATGAAAGTCATGCTAAGCACGTTTGTCGATTGTTACGCTGGCGCAGGGTCGCAGCGAGTGTTTGGACAGCCCTGCCTACAAAACAAGGGGCAGTCATAGGGCCGGCAGACACGCGGCTTAAGCGACTCCGACCCCGGCATAACGCGGGAAACGCATTAAGCTGATTGGTGTAGGCAGTCCGGGGGGTTGCCCACCGCACAGAACAGCCACCCGTACAGATGTGTGACCATATCTCCGGTCACAAGATAGTACACCGTTCTCTCGCACCCGTAAGCCATGTACCATATGCTTCAATAAGTTGCAGTGTGCTCGCAAATACTTATTTATTTTTCATCGAACTATTCCACATGTTCATATTTTTCTGTTGACGAACAGGAATTGCAGAGGCGGTAAAGCGACAAACCGTCCTTATTGTTTTCTGGGAGTGAAACGGCGAACTTAAGAGGGCGTGGTACATAATTCAACGCTTAAAGCATTAATCTATAATTAATTGTAGGTTTCTTGAAGCCAATTTGCGAAAATTAAACGCTAACAATTCTAGACAATAGTTTCAGCCAACGTTTTAAACAAAATTGTTTCCAATGTTAAGGACTTCTGAAGCAAAATCTCTGACGTCGAGACCTCGTGCATTTAACTGTGGCGCAAGAGATCACGCGTAACGAATGAGTAATTCTGGATAAATATTTACTCATAAAGTTGGCAAATACCATTATCTAGGATTGTCATAGAGTATTTTATCCATATTTGATTCGGAAATAGCGTAGATATCAATTTATGTTTACAGCGTTTATTTATCCAGCACGCACTCTTAAGATCTTCAGTCATTATATAAGTACCCTTATGGGTGTTCAAATGGTGAAAAATCATAATTTTATACTTATTAAAAAATAGTTTTAGTTTTGTAGACGTTACATTGGAGGCACATTTCCTCCTCACAAAAGAAAAAAAAATATATCTCAACAGTTTTCCCATAATGAAGCTTCTAAGTCAAAATTTGCACGTTTTTAGTTCTTATAAGTTACAAAAACTAATGAACAAAAATAACTTAAAAATTTACACTTAAACTGCGTGTCATTGTTTATTGCTTGATATTATTTAAAATCCATTACAAAATGTAAATGTATTTAAAAGTAAATGGAAATTATTAATATTTGTGCCTATTTTACCAATTTTTTAAATGCAAAAATTTTTTTTTGTAGGAACTAACAATTAAATTTTATGAAGTGTTGTTATAACTGACAGTAAGAAAGTGACTTTATAAAATGTAGTAAAAAATTCATGTTAACATTTGAGTGGCTGAGAGTCACAGTGGCGTAAGTCACAATTATTTAGTAGTGAGTTTTTATTCATGTTTCACATCTACCAAGAGAATATTCTGTAACAAATATTTCTCTCTTAATTGAATTTCTGAATTATATTTGAGTATTGCAAGAACGTACTGAATTTTGCATGTGATTACAGATAATTGTTTACGAGAAAACTTTGTAAACTGACAAACACCAATATAAATCCAAGCCCCTCATTTGAAATACTTCCTCGCCAACTCATTTTCAATTCATGAGTCGTGAAACTTGCGGCACTGTAGAGAAAGACTGAATAATTCCTTGAGTTCGGTGACCTTCAGGCAAGTTTTCACAAGTTTTCGCGAGCTCCTGTCACGTTCTAAACTGTATTTATAATCTGCTGCGAGTGCTGGAAACTGCAATCAAATCACACACGTGCAAAACTTTGCGTGCGTTTGAAATCACAGCCGTACCTCCCAGTAGCTACAAAGGTTGGGCCTATGGTTGGAAATTGGTTGGAAAGGTTTAAAATGCGTTATATTGTGACACAGGTTTGTGTAATATAAACTGACTCGAAATTAATTTAGAAAGTAGTAATAATATGAATGTACACAATTCTACAACCAAATTACATACAGAAACCTAAGTACGCATAGAGCATGGGGAATTTACTAGTCACTTGTGCAAGCTACTTAGGGATATTTATTGATGATACACTTAGTTGGGATACTCAAATTAAACATTTCACGAAAAAAATTGTACCTACAACAGGAGTTCTGAGTCGATTTAAAAGAGTCCTGGCATTTAACACAATCAACCATGTTTACTAGTCAATGATTAATTCTCACCTGGAATATATGAACATTATATTGGGCAGATGTGGTTTGGTGTTATTGATACACCTTAAACACATTCAAAGGAGAGCTTTAAGAAACATTATGGGGATAAACTACTATCCAACTCCAAAATTGGTTTATAGAACTGCTAAAGTGTTATAGTTAAAACTGAACGTAAAATTAAACAAAGCTTTGCATTCCTATAAGAATATACATGAACATATTCATAATAATAGTTAACGCCTAGGGACCCCTGTTTTTGCGAAAAGAATTTTGCCTCGCTTTGCATCGGTGCCTTGCATACATGTCTGCAGTTCTGCTTTGTGGTCAGTGATAGGATATTTTAACTGTCACGAGCCTTGAGACTCTACCAGCTGTAAAATAGGATTCGACATATACTACACATATCGTATTAAGTCATTTAGTTCACATATATTTTTGTATTTATCTTTGGCCATAGACACACCAAGCCACGAAATTTTATAAACATTGTGCTTTGTTTTTATGACTGTATAACTTATTATTTTACTGTCCGAGGAAATATGGTTTCCAAGGTTTCTCACAACTTCCGCTTACACACAGCCATCTTTCTTGTACATGAAAGTGGGCATCAAAAGTGTTGAAGAAAGGAAACACCAGTCAACATTCTGGCTGGTATCACACAAAATTAACTGTAAAGAGCCCGTGCCACTTATTATGATGGATGTTTCTTAGTTCCTTCCTGATTAACAATTTGGATATATTTGATTGCAGATATTTAAATACGGACGTAACTAATTACTTTACCTTCCATTACGTGCATGTATCAGAAAAATCAAAGCGTAACTATAAAATAACTAAGACAGTTTAAATTTTAATATAAAAATTCTCTCTTACAACATAATAAACACTTAATTACTCCCAGTACCGATTTCATCTAATAATATGTACATAAAAGTAAAATGTAATGTTTCTATAATGAAACATAGCCGGTTATTCGCCGCATCCTACATTTACTAAACGAAAATGTATATTATTAACAAAAGATGAGAGACAGCCTCTTAAGTTTACATGGACAACTTTGTTGTGCAAGGATATGTAAGGTTATTTGTATAATATGCATAGAGTCTGCACTGTAATTAAACTATAAAGTGTAAAAATGGAAATATTGTCGCATTATAGGTTAAGTGACATGTTGCACGGTCCGACAATATATCTTACATTGTTTGTTTTGTCCAGTCAGAAGCTATTCTATTTCAAAATATTTCCATCTTTGTAAACAATTTTGTTCAAAAAAAGTCACGCGTGCAAAAAACTGTTTGTTTTTATTTCGAATTGTACAAGAAAGATAATGAAAAATAGAATCGTCCCTACCCCATACTAGTTGGTATACAAGTCTTTGTATGCTCGGTGGTTGTTTACGCCATACAAATTTGCTATAGGCAGTTCAGAATAAAGTGAGCACTCGAAAAAGCCCTGCTAAAGATCTATTTCCAGCCAATTCGTATCTTTCCGCGTGTAACGGCTAATGACGGGACACGTCACTTTATGTTTGCGCGTGTAAGATAAATTGTTCAGTCGATAGGTACATATATAGTTTGATAAGAAATTAATTTATTAATTATATAAAATACAATTATATCGCTATCGGTTGATTTTGTTTCAAAATTGTTATATTTAAATACTAATAAACACGGAACTATGTTGTGTTATTTCGTTGCCAACCATACAAGCAGTAAAGTGACTATCGGTAATGTTGCATTGTATGTAGTAACAGCTAGTGATATTTTTCAAAGGTTAAATATTTAGTGCTCATTTTATTCCAAACGGCAAAACAAGTCGAGGTGAGCAAGAAGGTGTTCATCTTCTTATAGAATTAAGATGGCCGTGATAAACCGGCTTTATTCTGATCAGCCCGGTTCAGTAAAATGACAATTGCACTTGCACAAAGGCATGCAGCCAGTAATAACGAAACAAATCTGCAGAGGAGAACGTAAGGCATAGAAACAAGTGGGCGTAGTTTTCTAGTAAATCAATTGTCTCTTCTTAAGAGTCCTTTAAAACCTCAAGGTTAACACGGTTCATGTGGTTTTTAACGCAGTGATTAACCATTTGTTTAACTTTTTTTCAAGGTTGCAAAGCTTTTGATCAGAACTGTAAGCACTTTGGACAGGTTGGGTAACCCTGGGAAACTTGTATACTATTTTTGTTTTCCATAGTTGTCAACTGTGAATACATATATTGCAATTGAAATATAATGTGTTTACTATTCGACATTTGTCGCATGTAAATTGCCTTATTCAGGTCTATACATGTACGCGAAAAATAACTTTTGTAATGTTCCAAAATATCCCACATGCAGAAAGTCGGTACCTAGCCTGTAAATAAAAATTGTTATTGTAACATGTACAGTGGTTTTACTCACCAAAGCTTAATATAACTTATTTTTGGTTTCCGCAGGTGCAGACAGTCATCAGTTACATCGGCAACTTTTTCCTACGCGACTCTTTATTCTCCGAACTTCAATCGTAGTAATTGCTCCAACCGTTCCGGGAATTTACTTTTTACCCCCGAGTTGCCAACGTTGGGTCGTCCCCTTTCAATTAAGGCGATGCGTTGCAGAACTGCCTTTGATGTCCAACACTTCTCTACCTTCTCGGTCCTCCGCGCACCGCCTCTTCCCAATGCTTTCTACCTCACACAGACGTTACGGATCGAGGTAGACAAGCGACCTTTTTTGTTTTGATGGTCGGAGACTGGTAATTTCATTACAGATGGCAGGGCGCTTATTACGTCACGATACGACTTAATGACGAAAGTAATTTGAAGGTAGGTTCTCCCATCTAATTTTTTAAACCGCATATATGAGCTACATTTTACAGGCCATAAATTGTCAAGGGTTCAGCTACCTGTAGTTTACATTTTACTGTCTTCTAAAGTAGAGATTTTGACAAGTCGTGGATTCGTTTAAAATGTTAGTATGTGTGATTATTTTGATCAGTGCTGAGATTTCCATACCATAAAAGGACCGCAAAAACACCAATTTTTCCCATATTCAGGACCATTATAATAAACTTCAAAGATAAACGGAGTACATACGCTTGTAACGTTCTTTTGTAATGCTATTCTTACACATGCAATACTTATGCATGCTGATAATTTTTCGAAAAAAAAGGAAAAAATAATAAAAATACTTATGGCCGAAGATCTGTCCTCCATTTGTCGTGGCCAAGCGACTACCACATAAAACATCCAATCACTGTCTGATCATGTACCGGAGCTGCATATGTGCAACAGTATTTTTCGCGATATTTAGGGGAATCCAGTTTTTCGTACCATTTTTATCTGCAGTTTTGTGTAACTCGTCTGGACTCCACGATGTGTCGCTCAAATCGGGATCGAATTTCAACAGAAACTGAAATATACAAGCGTTTGAAGTTTATCGTGTTCTGAAACATATGTACGTTTACCCGTAATTTATTTTATATTAACGACATTTAAAGTAACAATTAAATGTGGATTGAACTAGGAGACGATTGAATACAATTTTGATACGTACTGAAGCTGGGGGTGATTATTCCTGTCTAGTCGTTGAGGTTGACTGGAAAGTAAAATCATTGTTTTGAATGTTTACTTCACAAACTGCCTGATACAAATAGCTTTAGATGAAGAGACCACCGTTTTCTAAAAATTTTTACTGTGCCTGAGGCTAATTTAGTTTTATGACTAGCAAATTAAAATAAATTTTAAATTTTTCTGGAGTAATACGAAGTAAAAAATATTCACTGACAAATTATCCTACAAACAAAACCAATATTAAATATTATCTTAATTTTTCCAGCGTCGTTTATAGCCTAGATTGCTTTATCACTTTTGTGCATAGTTGCGCTTGTGTTTTTTGTATAAAATTGTATTGTAAATTATACAATAAAGGCTTTTCCTAGCATTATTATTATTATTTTTTTGCTCGCGTTGACTCAAACCAAAATTATTTCCAGTCCGAAATCATAGAACAGGTAGGCATACAGATGATAGTGGCTTGTCGGTACCTTTGAAAAATTTAAACAAGGGCATATTGGCTACCCTTGTACGTCGGTGTATATTGGGCCGTATTCGTCTACACGGTAAAAAATATTTTCAAAATTTTCACACTGTGGAGGAAGAGAGTTAAGAAAGAAGATATGGTAAAATGCACTCCCGTACATCAATAGAAGCTTTCCTATAATACGTATGGTAAGTAAACAGTAAAATTATACTGGTATCGCCATGCATAGCAACAATACTAACAGTTAGTCTACTAAGTGGCTGAAATATGGCAGTGCCACATACTGTATAGCTTATAAGTAAAATAAACTCCTAATGCACTTTAGAAATATTTTTTTACTGTTTAAATACACTGATTGTTAGAGTTACATGTTGGTTGCGAAAATATTTTTGAAATATTTTGTTTCCATGCCCTACATGCACATCGGCAGCTGTGCTTCATGGTTATTGTCGGCGTGTCTTTGCTCAGATACGTACATCGTTCTACTTTACCATTCGTCATCCGGGAAAATAACAAATCGTCACATGAATAAAAAAGTAGGTAATTTAATTTAAACAATTTTGAGATACTGGCAATGATGCGTCATTTGTTCCTTCGATAATAATATTGACGAATACAAATGTATTAGCACGCATTTTTCTGCATGTCATCGTTATTAAGAAAATCCCAAACCCATACGTCGCTCTCATAATGTATCAAACTAGAGAAACGATTTGGTTTACATTTGTTAATAGTGCTGTCATAGGAGTTATACCGTTACTCAATGCTTTTATTAATTTATAATGTATCCCAACTTCAATACTTTTATATATAACGAAAATAAAAAACATCAGTTTTCGGGTATAGGAACGAATTGTCACATATACTTAACGATTCATTGAATGGTATACAAAGTAACAGTTGTGTATACAAGTCACAAAAATACCCTTCGAGGCACTTACTCAGGTTTTAAATCATTACTGTTAAGAATTAATGTTTTCACTATAAATTTTTGGCCAAAGTCGAAAGTGGAGACCAACTTTTTTCTTCGCCTGACAAACTGGAATGCGTATTTCATTTAAAAAAAAAAAATATTTATTTGCTGTTTTAACCTGCCCTCAAGCATCTTCAGGATGGAAGTAAGAAGGAAACAGCACTGTAAAAAAAAGTTAGTAATGTTACTCATAATATGTATGGCAATATTCCGAAACATTGAGAGGGAAATCTGATTCCCGAATATGTGTGGAAATTTCCGCAAGGTAGTTTATTCGCTACACAAACCACTCGGAAGTTTCGCTCGCGCGTTATGTCAAATTGTCCTAGAGGGCTGCGCCGATATGTAATGAAAAATTACTTTACCAGTTGAGTAACTTTCCTTTACACGTGTTGAGTAATTATCCCTCACTTGTAGAGGTAATTAGCTTTCATTACATGTAGAGTATATTAACCTCAACTTTTTTTTTACAGTGAGGCCAGAGCCTATGATAGGAAGTGTTTCCAGAAAACATTAGAATAATGAAATGGAAAAACCAATATCCAAAGCAACGAGTTTATGATGAAAAGATGTTTTCACAAATTTTTTTTCAATTCCTTATATGCACATCTGCAGCTCTGCTTAATGGTTTGTGATTGGATGTTCCAACATTCGCTTATCTTGGAGTTCTAAGGAAAACTACGTATGGTGACATTACAACTTTATTATTTTTGTTACATTAAAATGACAGGCGTGTCTGAACAAAAAAAATACTGCTAATAACATTGTAGCTTAGCAGCCTATGTAGGCTTACACGTGATTCATTGATTCAAACTGGTGCAAAAAAAATTTTCGTGACAAAACAGTGACTGTACCAATACTTTCATTAAATACATGGAGGGCCAGGAACCTAGTCGAAACGGTTCGCGTAGGTCATGGAAGTACGGAAATACTGGTTAACCAGAAGGAACAGACTATTAAGGCCTTGTTACCGAGTTTAGCAGTGATTTGAAAAAAAAATTTTTTTTTTTGCTACCTAATACTCATATCAAAATTTCGCTGCACAGTTTTGACACTTATATGTTATAATTTGTAGCTGAATTTTTTTTGTAGAATTATACTGAACGGTTTTTTAGATTTCATTACCCAAAGTACTACGTTTTTCGTCGTGAAAATAAGCAAAAATTAAGGAAATTATTTTTTTTTTTGCTAGCGAATGGTACACTATTTAAAAAAACGCGCCCACAGTATTTTGCATCGTGTGATTGCACATTGACTCAAATTTTTTCAAAACTTTCGGTTAAATCATATTTGAGTTATTGGCACCAGTCAGAAAAAATCTCGGGAACAAGTCCTTAAGACGTTCAAACTTTCCTACCCTTCCTCCAGCCGTGCTGATGGAGGTCGGGACAGACGAAGTTGTCTCAGACTAGGTCAGGTGCAGGCCCTGTATATACGTCTAACTCCCTCGGTTCTTTTCTCTCTCCTTCTTCAGAACTGAAGAGGGTACTCCAATCAGCGTCTGCCAATCAGTGCCACCCTCGACATTCCTCCCCCTCCTCTTCTGAACACCCAACGATATTCTCTGGGCCAACAGGTCTTCAAGACATCGAATCCTGCCAGAGGGAACACTCCAGAAAGGGATGGCCAGGAATTCCCGGTGCTTCTAATGACCAGGGAGTCTGTTCTGGAACTTCGCCTCTCGTAAAGATCGTCACCTGTTCCAGATGTCATATTTAGTATCTTATTTCACTGACAGATAATTAAAGTCAGTGATGTTAGGAGAATATAATTTTGCACCACTTTGTTTCAATGTCTTACTTGCACATTCGCAGCTTGTCTATGTGCAGATATGTCATTAATTTGACTGAGCCTACCACAACAAGACTGCTGCGATACCAAACGTCTGTGATTGGTGAGTATAAACCCCAAGACGTTGAAAGTTATAGACATCAGGTTACTGAGCACGAGGCAGAACTGCAGACGTGCGCATAAGTAATTGAAACAAGTGGGAGGAAAAAAATTACTTTCAAAAAAATGTGTGGCTCTACAGATAACGTTTTTAATATTTTGCAGACCCAAGTTTGAATGTCAAATTTAAGTTAGCTAAATATTTTTATTATTTTTATTCTTGGAACATAATAGGTTTTTTTTCTATGTTTTGCTGGTTTTAAGATAAGTATTAAGGCTATTGTTACGTTTTTAGTACTTGATACTCCTTTTTTACTTACTTAGTGATGGTGGAGTATCTACTTATAACGTACAGTTTATTGTAACTTATATAATTTGAGAATCTGACAACATGAGTGAGACTCGCAGTCTAAATATCAGGTACGGCTTTAATTTATAATATATACAACTATGTCATTACATTTACGATATTCTTTACGGAGGGAGGCAAGAATAGTTAGAGACATTTATGATCACTTATGAGCCACTCAATTTAGTTACGACGATGACAGTCCCACCTTGTTAATGATGCCGAGGCTGATGTAAGGAAACGTCCACGGCGATCGGCACGTCGTAGATCTGGACGTCGTGGTGCATCTTGGTAGTGAAGTGGTCCTGGCGACGATATGGGGCAGACAGACCTCGTATGTAGTGTGACACGCTCCTTTATCGCGCCCTGTGTGGCAACTCGTACCGCTGTTGGAGTGGGGAGTTCTGCCGTGCTGTTTGTAGCAACTTATGTTTAATATTATGGAATTACTGGCCGGGTGGCCTGGTTACTGATCGCTGTGTTAGAACCAGGGTTACATGGTTCATAACAGTATGTTATGTAGGTTTTCTTGTTCAGGAGAATTTGGGAGAGGATATCTATGATAAGTCTATTATTCATAATTTCTCTTGTAGCTATTATTATATTTCTGAAGCCCGTAATTACTGTCTTGTATTTTTAAACTTGGGCTACAGCAAGCTTTGTTACGTACATTTTTGAGCAACAACTGTTTCATATAAATTTAAACTTGGGCTACAGTAAGCAGTGTGATAAAAACAGCTGGTTAACAATAATGTGTAAAGTTGGGCAACAGTAAGTCATGTGATGTAATGCTTGGGCAACAGCAGTTTTTAGACTTGGGCTATAGGAAGCCAGTGTAGTACTTATTATAGTTGGTGTTAAAGTTCAGTCAAAGTAATTCACATATTTTGCTTCTCATATTCAGAGTTATTATAAATATTGTAGTGTTCTAGTGATGATAGTTGTCATTTATAATTATTGTGTATGTATTGATTTGAGGTCTAAGAGAAAAAATGGTGATGTGATTCATCACGGCCATAAATAAATTCAAAAGACCAAATTCCTCATTTCATTCTCTAAATGTTTGATATGCAACTAAAGTTCCATCCTAAATTTGAGTTGATTCCCTCGCTTGGGGTTTCAATTGTTAGTAGATTTTACCTTCTGTAGGGATTCTTTCCCGTATTAATATTTGTTTCTTTAAGTTATGAAATGAATGACATGAACAAAACTTTTCTTCAGAAGATTTAGCGATAGGGATGCCCGATTGCATCTTCGCGTTGAGAAATAAAATTTCAGAATGGATCTATGTTCAATCTCCATAAGAGTCGGGTTGATATGTTCTAAGAATACGTTTTGGTAGTTAGAAAACCATAACTTAGTGCTAAATTTAGACCAGCTTACAGCTTCGTTGATGACTTCCCAACATACCTATGTAGAATGATTGGAAGTGATACTGACATTTATACGTTCTAACTATATAATTATTTTCAAATCGTCCATGCTGTAATGTGATGTGTTTGAAACACAAAAATCGGTTTAACATTGAAATAAATAATTTAATTTTAATATTGTTATACGCATAAAAAGTGTGAAAATGTTGCAAGGCTTGTTGGTTGAACGTTTCTAAGATAATTAGTGATATAATTGCTTGAAGACTAATTAAAACCAACTACACCTACATTTAGAAGGAAATAATAAGTATACATGTTTCGTTTTACTGTTTATCCAAATCAATTCAGCTTATTATATACGAAATTTAACAAATAACCGAGACATTGACATTCTTACGCCTGTAACTGTCTTTATATATCTTAAGTTTAATTTTGTCCACCTTATTGCGAAGAAGCTTAACTGAAATAGTTAATTTCAATCTAACAAGTTCTTTATCCCTACACTACTTGTGTTGTAGCAATTGAAGTACTTTTAGAGTGTAATTTTACAATAATTTTAAAGGCAACTGGTTTAAAATAAATACTTCATAAATATGCAAATATTTTGTGACATTGAAGAATGAGTTAAACTCGGGTATTGGATGTAATGTATTAAGGGAGAGTGTTAAACAATTTTATTGTATTGTCAGTTTTTAAGCCGTAAAATTTTTTCAAATTTTATTATCAAACATTTTTCTGCGACAAAGCATAGGATATCGTCTTGGTAAACTGCTTGACATAAATAATAATGGAATCCTTCGTTAGTTTATCATGCAGAGTAGTTGCAAGAGAATTCTTGAAAATTAACCTATAATTATCTTTTATAATGATTCTGCATGACAAATTAATGAAAGATTTCATTATTATACATATCTAGCAGTTTACCTAGAATATATCTTATGCTTTTTAGAAGAGAAAATTTTGATAGTACAACTTAAATGTATATGGCTCGTAAACTGAAAATACAATAACATTGTCTAAGACTCCACCTTAAGGCTCGGTTTCAGTCGCCATATTTATTGAAGTTTATTATTTTTCACTTTTTTGGAATTCTGAGAAGAAAAGTGTTAAATATGCAATTATACCTCAAATTCTATTTACATTTCGCTACAGTATAGACCTTGCGATTTAGCCGTTAACTTATAATTACGCCGCAATTTGTATGGCAAATTTTTTTTTTTTAATATTCATAATTTACCCGACAAATTGCGGCGTTATTATAAGTTAACAGCTAAATCGCAAGGTCTGTAGTGTCTGTACTGTAGCGAAATGTAAATAGAGTATGAAGTATAATCACATATTTAACAATTTTCTTCTCAGAATTCCAAAAAAGTGAAAAATAATAAAATTAAAATTGTCGACTGAAATCGACCCTTAATGGACAGTTGTTAGCAATGTGTTCTTTATTGTGTCCTTGAGAAGGGTGGTCTATTTAAAGACTTCAACCTACGCTGAAGTGAACATTAATAACTACGGCTAACCGCCCCACTCCGTTCTGCTGAGCGCTTGTTTCAAACTTTATATCATCTCCTGGGCAAACACGTTCAGCCCCCAAACACACACACTTTCTCGCTACAGTGACTCTGGTCAAAGTGTCAACTTCCCTTCTGACTCTCTCGAGACCGACGACCACCTCAAAGTCTCTCTTTCTGGACCACAGCTTCTCCAGCAACAGTGGACATTATCTTTGGAACAGCTCTAGTAATCGTTCGAGGTCATCCGGTACTTGGTACTGTCTCTTGCGCTCAGTTTCACAACAGTACAGAAAAAAAAATCTCGAAAACTTATATTCATAAAACTTTTCCAACACTTTTATTCATGAAGTAATATTTTTCTCTTCTCAATTCGGAAATTGACTTTGTCCAAAAATCAATATCATGAAATATGTCTGAGCACCACCGAACAGAATTTCTGTCCTTCCTAAAATCTTGGCTCTCAGCTAGCCAGTGGCGTTATCGTTATACTTTAACGTTCAAGAATTATCTTGCAATGATTCTGCGTGACGAATTAATGAAATATTCCATTCTTATTTATGTGAAGCAGTTAAACAAGAATATATCCTATGGTTTGTCGAAGAGAAAATTTTAACACTACAATTAGAATAAATACCAGATATTTTTTCTTGTTTCAGACACAATATGTGACTAAATATTACTCTTAATTTTTTTTGTCTTGCACAGTTTTCGCGTAATGGGTCGTTAAAGCCAAAATTTACGTTTCCATTTTAAGGACTATACTAACAAAAAATCTGACATACTAAACTGAAAAAATTCACAGTGAATTACGATGTTGTAGGCTATAAATACAGCTATGTTAAACCACAAAAGAAAATACTTTTTGTATTTAAAAATATTAAATTTTTAAAATTTTTATTATAAATTTTTGCATTTTTATATAAAAAGAAAATGTTTTTATTCTTTGTTTTTATGTTCGTGAAATTGTAGCCTATCACATCTTTATCCACTGTGAATTTTTTTAGTGGCATGTCGGTCCTCAAAACAGTAACATGCAAATTTTGACTTTAACAAGCCATTACACGAAAATTATGACAGATAAAATATTTCATAAGAGCAAAATTTAGTCACATTTTGTGCCTAAAACAAGAAAAAAAGACATCCGGTACAAACAAAAAATAAAAACACGGCGATGAAAATTGCTGTAGACCGCGCCCTTAAGAGTGCGTGGTAGATAAACAAACGCTGAAAACATAAATTGATTTCTACGCTTTTCCAGAAGTCAATAAGATAAAATTCTCAATGAAAGTCCTAGATAATGGTATTTGCCAACTATATAAGTAAATATTTATCCAGATTTACTAATTCATTACGCATGATCCCTTGCGCCCCTGTTAAATGCACGAGGTTCCGGTGTCAGAGATTATGCCTCAGATGTTCGTAACACTGGAAACAATTTTGTTTAAAACGTTGGCTAAATCTATTGTCTAGGATTGCTGTTGTTTTAATTTTGGTAAAATTGGTTTCAAGAAATCTGCAGTTATAGATTAATGCTTTTAGCGTGGAATTATGTACCACGCCCTCTTAAGGTCACCTACCACGTGCTTAAAATGGGCTGCAGTGTGTTCGTAAACAGGTCCTGTACAGGCTAGACTGCTCGGTAGCGCGGAGCCTAGGTCGGTCGTCAGAGGCGGTCTGGGGACGTGGAAAGTGGTCGATCCATCATCTATGTCGGACAAGTGCGTCGCCAGTCAGGCATCCTGACGCATTATTCCCCTGCCCCGGGGTTGCCGGGGGCATTAACCCCTTGACGAGGGAGGAATGGGGCGCGGTACCCAACCTCCCCTAGCGACTAGCGTTGATGAATGGAGTGGCGTGGAAACTCGCCCCTACGAGGCGTATAAAAATTACACATTCTCACCCTGAACAGCCCTACTGTATACAGCAGGTGCTACATGCCGTGTCCGCGGTACGGTAGCAGACAGGCAGGCACAGTGTGGGACTTATATAAAGGCTTACACCAGACGCCAATGATAAACAGTGAACTTCATGTATACATTAAACCAACCATTTTACCGTTCAAAATTGTTCTTCTACTGGAAATTATTCATGCCCTAAAAATTTTGATACAAATTCTTTTGCTTTTTAATTTAAACGTGTCTTCTGTTATATAAATTTTTTGGTGTTACAATGTTAGGCAAACATAAAACTAAGCGCCAAATGCCAACCGTCAGTTTACTAACATAACGACTAGTTCAACCAACAATTTCAAACTGTCAAAAAATTGCTGTTGCCAACATTCTCTTAACCATTGCAAAAGTTGTAAAAACAACTTTTCCATTGCTAAGGTCTAAAGCATCTTTATAGCACATTACACTGAATAAGAATACTCTCTGTTTTCAATTCCACGTATTTTATTAGGTTAGTGAATTTACGCTGGTTTGGTATAGTTCGCTAACATTAACTTTCATTCCAAACGACATTGTTGCCAACATTCTGTCAACTATTTCAAAAGTTTAAAAATTGCTCTTCTAATTTTTAAGTCTAAAAATCTTCGTAGTGTTTTACATTCGGTAGGGAAACGTTCTCTTCTCCAGTTTTAATATTTGTTTGTGTTAGTGAATATATGGTCATTTTTAACGTTAGGCCAACAGAAATATCCACACCAAATGCCAACCGTATGATCACCAATATGTTGTCATCTTTCAAACCAACCACTTTAAATATTCAAAAACTTTCTCTTCCAATGAAAAAGTTCTTAAAATGATTCGGAGCTAATGACTCGTGCGTCAACTACCGTGTAGACTTAAGGGCGTTCAAATGGGAAAAAATTCATAATTTTATATTTGTATGAAATAGTGTTAGTTTTGTAGGCATTACTAAGAGTACAATAAACCTCTAACGAAAAAAAAATTAGCTCAGCCAGTTTTCCCGTAATGTCACTTCAAAGTCAAAATTGGCATATTTTTACTTCATACAAAACTTGAAAACCAGTAAATATAACGAAATGTAAAAAATCTTATTAAAACTACACGTCATCGTCTACGGCTTGAAGCACATACAAACCCATTATAAAATATTTTTGTGTTTAAAATAAATTTCTAAAAGTACCGAAAAAATTTCAAATTATGAAATTTTTTATAACATAAAAATTTTTTTGTAACAGGTTTTATATGATAGAAGCCGTAGACAGTAACACGTAGTTTTGATATGATTTTTTCCATTTCATTATGTTAACGGGTTTTCAAGTTTTGTATGAAGTAAAAATATGCAAATTTTGACTTTGAAGTGCCATTATGGTAAAACTAGATGAGCTAATTTTTTTTCCGTTAGAAGTATGTGTACTCTCAAGTAATGGGTACATAACTAACACTATTTCATACAAATATAAAATTATGTTTTCTCCCCACTTGAACAACCTTAATGCGCGGGGAGTGAAAGTGCGTACTAAGGGGCCTCCTACCTGCGCTTGAAATGCGTTGCAGCGAGCTGCGATTATTTTTATTTTACCGAAATTACAAAACACATATTGTATTTGTATATCTCTGAAAATAACTCACATTTCTAACTGTATCACTATAAGTTTCAAATAATCAGCACATTTATTTTGAACATCATTTTCAGGCCCCTCGCAATGTCATAAAATGGGGGTTTCAGACTACCGTATCTGCAAAAAAAAAAAAAACGGATTCGAAAACACAACTAAAGAAACAAGCGTTAGAATTAGAACTACTCTGCCCACAAATAAAATGATGTGGTCACCGCTTGATGTCCTATATGAAAATGTATTGTAGTAAAGCACCGCACGCCAGCTGAGTGGCTAACGCGGAGAGGCGATAATGTGTTACATACGTCGGTCAGGGGCAACCTTACCATTCCTGCCTCACACACACGAACGCAACCTATCTAGGGAGGCCATTTAAATTCCAGCGCGCGCATCTCTGGTTTTGTTTTACGATTTTGGCTGAAGTTTTTTACGTGACAGCAGTCTACGGAAGCAGTTTTCACCCATTTTGAGATGCTACAAAACCGTGTTACTAAACATGATACCCAGAAAACAAAAATAGAAAAGCGTAGTTTTAAATGTGCTTTATTTGGGCACATAAAAGTATCGTACACACCTTTGGTAGTATTTCTTAGAGAAAAGAAAACTTTCACCTAACACTCTGCGACAGTGTTTCACGAGCCAGCTGCACGAGGCTCTTAAGGCATGCGTGCTTCCAGACAGAGATAATCGGATTACAACAGTATTATTTTTTAATTAGAAGACGATACTTCAAGACACTTGGGAATAGTTGATAGTCTATGCAGTCGAGTGATGTGCAGAGATTTGGAAGATGAAGCACTGAGGCGGTGTCTCATTACATCGGCATTTATTTAATTACGTCGCGACACAGAATAAATAAGTAGTAAGAGAAGTGACAAAACGAAATCTTATCATAATCGTTACCTCTTCGGACTGATTGCCATGGTGTCTGAGTTCGTAGAAGTTTAGTTAGAATGCAGATTAGTAGGACCTATTTTATTATCTGGTAGAAAATTGACTCGTAAGTAACGTCACATTAAAAATATCTAAATACATAAATAACACAGTATTATATTGTTGCGTGCCATGTTCCTGGAGGCCAGTGGTCGGCGGCTGTTTCGTAACACCTTGAGGGCTGGCCGATGACTCAAAGCCCGGGTGGCTCATAGTGGGAAAACCGCCGAACCTACGTCATAGATACCTGTCCCAACTGCGTCTTAACCCTTCGAGGGCGGCCGACGTGACAGCCAGCAAATCCGAAACATGATGAAATA
>PNEQ01060970.1:0-15008 GCA_003012365.1 Medauroidea extradentata | reverse complement strand
GGAAAAGTTTTTTAAGAAACGAGTCATTGAAAATCAAATCTTGACTATGTCATTTTATCCTAACATAAGCCTAAAATGACATATTTGGCAATTTTTCTTAAAAATATAAAAATATATATTAAAATGTTTAAAATTTGGTAATGCGATAATGTAATTTCATTTCTAAATAAATAAATGAATGGTTTCTGTATACTATCATACAAAATAAAAGTTGCAAAATATAAATATCATCAATTAAAAATAGGGTATGTCGTTTTAGGCGCGAGAAGTATGTTAATTAAGATATCTTTGTAGCCTAATTTGTTTTCATTTTGAGTAGATAGCCATGACATTTTTCTGCAATGTACGAAATATTAACTGCATTTATCTGGGTGTTGTAGGATTGGCTGAAATGTTTATTTGTTCGGTTGATTTGGCTTTGAAGTGGGAAAAAATTCACGCCAGATTGTTTATGACTAACTTAGCTCGGCAGATAATATATTTCACAGTTACACTGTGTTTTATAACTGATAAAGTAGGCATCCTGTTCAGTGTTTCTGTACAATTTTAAGGCCCCACCCCTTTGATTGACTGTTAATATAATTACATATGATCCAAGGATTATCTTTGTTTTTGTATCACTTTAAATGGTACACGTGTGTGAAATATGCGAATTACCGGTATTTACAACCTGCATTTCTCATCAATACTCATACTTTTGACAGTTGGTTGTACCAACTTAATTAATATTTTTTTTAGCTGCTAGAAGAACAGATTAAGGCTTATTTGTTAATAATTACATATTGAACATGTAAATTGTACACTAACCAGAGTTATGTAACTGTAACTACTATAAACAATGTTGTTGTAGGTGAAGTAGGTTAAGTCATGCTGCCCTACGTGTGGCAACGGCTTAATTTCTTACTTGCGTTATTAAATGCTTTCTTCTGAATGCACCGTTGCTCTAGTCGGGTTAGTTACCACTTACTTGAAAATGTAAAGTAAAAACATCGTAAGAAATAGCGTTAGATGTTGCTGTTTTCATTTCACATTTATATAATAATCTTCTAAGTAAACAATCTTTCACATTTTATCAGCGAGTTTTCCGAATAAGATTCGAAATGTTAAAGCTCTCGATATGATATAGGAGGTGATTTCGTCACGATTGTACTTAAACACACAGCTGTTCTCAGACTGTTGTGAACGTATTTTGTAGCAAATCCTCCTCTATTTCGCCCACCTATACTGTCTCTCCTAATTAATTTGTAACCTCTTAATTCCCACTAGGCTACTGCTCTAAGCACTGCCAGTAGTAACTATATTTCGCTAGTCGTATAAATGTGGACAAGATTGCTTATTATGTTATGAGTTAGAGATTGTCGTACATTTAAATGGTTATTTTTATATTAAGATATTCGTTGGGAAACATAGAGTATCGACTGATCGACTGACTTCAACGGACAAAACCCCAGTAGCTGTGAGAGGTCGCAAGTGACCTTGAGGAGAAGCCAGACCAAGAGCATACCTAACGGAACTGTGGAATGCTCGACTGCTGATGTGAGATGGCTATGGATGGTTACGGATACATGATTAGCAACTTTCGTGCTTGAACTGAACTAACAAGGACACAAAACAAGTCCACGGGACCGCCTTGTTGAAAGTTTTTAGCGCATCTTAGGCAAAGTGCGGAAGCAGTAAGGACGACACAACACGCGTATCACGCCTCCCCTAATCCTCTATACTTGGCACAAGTCACTTAACTGAATATTTAATATTATTATTCGTAACGTTCTTAAAAGGTACACAAAAATTTAAGTTCAATTGTTCATTTATTTTGTAACATAGGCCTATTCATTAATGCGAAATAACAAAACCATTAAAAATCCTATTATCTCGGACAAAATTGACATATGAAAAGCATTAACAATTATAGTGATGCTTAGTTAAATACCTGAATATATATCTCGTACTTCTGGAAATTTGACATCTTAGGGGGTTTAAAGCAGAGGAAAATTAGGTATCTTTCAATGAATCGATTGATATCCCTCAAATGGAACGAGACATCATTATGGTTTTCACTTAAATCTGACTCCGATAAAAACGTAAAAAAAAAAAAAAAAAAAAAAAAAATAGAAAATGGGAATTTAGTATTTCACTTCATTTGGTAAAAAGATGTGAAATATGTTTTACATAAAGCATGTATATCTATCGCACCCATTGCGACAGAGAGTTGCTCTTCGCTTAAGAATTATGATTACGTATATACCAGAAAAATTAGTGATACCATATTTTTCCTAAATGTAATCCGTTACAAGCGTAAAGGGGTGCGCTTAAATGAATCGTCGACATAGTTTTTTAATAAATGGACCATTATCATTATATTCTTACACAAATTTCTGACATTAGATTTGAAGAAATTTAGAAATCTTGACCCCGAATAGGTGAAAAGGGTCGTTAACTACACTGCAGAAATACTGTACCGTCAAATGTATAATAACGCCAAAAATCAGATTGACCACAACGCCGAAGACAGAGTTGACCTTAACGTCGAAGGCAGAATTGGTCATAAACCGAAACTCGAACTGATTACAACGTCGAAAACTAAACGTATTGTTGACCACCAACCCGGCATTAAATTGTTTCGTTTAAATTTCAGTTGCTTTCGCTTGGAAACAGTAGGATTGTGTTTGTTGTTAATAAAATGCAACACTTTTTAAAAATATTTTATGACAATATAGTGTATTTCACTCTTATATTGCAATAACAACTATTAAGGAGCTACTTAAAATGGCTGAAAACTAGTTTTCCTGGTATCCGTTTATGTTGACCTGCTAGTAGGATACAACGTAATTTCTCTGGACACGTAAAAATTAATTTTATACCAATAAAATGACGAAGCCACAGCAATCTAAGGGTAAAACTGCCTGCAGTAAACCATAAATAGTTTAATAAGGCTGGAGAAGGTAAGATTTCAGGAGCAGTGCCGTAATTTATTGTTACATGTTTGAAGCTGTTTTTTAGTTTATATGAATGCTTAATCCTTCAATGCTTCACGTTTGTAGCCTGGTTCCCTTACAAATTAATTTTAAGTGACAGATGGAATATAGCTCTTAAATTTGTCTCTGGCAAAACATTTTAACTATTTGATTGATTTTACAATACAAAATAATGACAAAGAAATGGGGAAAAAATAAAACATTTGGGAAATATTTAGAAGTTACAGTGAAATGACCATTTTTATACTAATTTATAATTGCGTTAAACACATAGGTAACTGCAAGACTATTTTAAATATGTACATTACATCCATGTTACGCCTGTAATAACAAACATGTTTTCGTGTAACAATTTAATGTTACGTAATTCGTTGTTTATAGTACTTTTTAAATGCTATATTGCGATAAGTTGTGACATATCTGGCTTTGTTTTAAAAAATTTTCTGTGTGTATTTGTATGTATGTATGTATGTATGTATGTATGTATATATATATATATATATATATATATATATATATATATATATATATATATATACATACATACGTACATACATATTTGTCTGGACTATATAACACATAACATTTTAACGGTAATTTATGTATTCGTACGTACTCAATACTCCTTGAATTTTACTTAGTGAGTAAATATAATATTGTTACAAGTTTGAACAAAAACTTAATATGTGGGCAATTCCCACGAGATCTTTTGGGATAGAGGTCTTATAATTAGAAATAAAAGAGTTGAAATAAGTTATTGATTTACTAGTTCACGAAGCTTACAAAAACACGAAATAGCAATCAACTATAACCTTCAAAATACAATTAGTTATGCACACAATTACTCCTGTGTCACAGACACGTTAATTAACTTTGACAATTAAAGTACAAAAAATGTCTACCATCAATTAATTAAACACTACAAATCACAATCAAAATCAGTCATATATCCAATCAACAGTCTCTCAAATAGTGACAGTGTACAACATAAATAGCCCGCAGTGGTGATGAATCGCCGTGTGCTGCGCAACACCCCCAGTGCACCGCTGCCTTCACTCTTGAGGTCTTCGGTTCGACTCCCGTCGCACAACTCCTCTTCGCTCGTCAGCCCGCCGCATCAGTCCTCTTGTTTCGCCCAACACTGCTCCAAAGTTAGCCGCCTGCTGCCTCACAGTAGACTCTGATCTCACTAAGATGTCTTCACCAGTCTCTCTCCACAAGCATAGCACCTTCCTCTAGCACGACCAATAGCGAACTCTCCCCGAATTTGTCGCTTTAGCCCTTATATATTCCGGTACTTAGTGGATAAATAAAAAATAAAATAAGAAAACACTTTGCGAATTTTCACCACCTTCATTTTTAATTTAAAAAACTCTGAAATTAGTTTCTATGCATAGGTAACTATTTAAAGTAAAAATACAATACTAACATTAGCTCACCATGTTTATGAGATATTGAGGATATCGATGAAATAAATCACTTTACACCTCCTCAATATTTTAATTTAAATAATCCTTTTAAGTGTGGTTATAGAGGTGAGTGAGTTGGTAAAACGTTGGATTTTGCATTAAGGAGAGTGTGAGTTTTAATCCCGAATCCGGCAATCCTGAATTCGCCACTTGGAATTTGCTTCTCACGAAGGTGATCAGGATTCGAGTGCCGTCAGGGTCACTCGGATGTTCACATGTGGAAATGTTCATATAAGTCTGAAGTTTCTTGATTATTGCTTTGTTTAGTGAAATATATTTAGTTATATTTGACTTGTTTACATTCAGTTGTACTGGAAAAATTTACTTAACAGTGTTAAACTATTACGAGCCATGTACAACTTTTTTAATTATAAGGAAGGCAGCGATAGTTAAATCAGATTCAGTAAACATTAATATAACACGACATTATCTTAAGGCCACGCTATTTAGTTTCTACTTTTAAGCGATAATATTTATCGCCTAAACGAGAGCAGATATCAAAGATCTGTCTGGCAGTATTGTTAAAATCCCCTTCTCCAAGTTGGCTGATTTGTTCAAGCTTGGGTGGACTCGGACCAGCTTCTGGATATCAACGGAGCAACAAAAGGAGCAAACGTAGAGATCTATTGATAATTGTGTAAACAAACACGTACAATAAGCTTTACTAACATAATTCGTTTCATCCGCTCAAATGGTTTACTTTTCCACGCAAACTGTAACTTTATACATATTTTGTGGACATTCAGCATATTACATGAAGGAATTTATAACAGGTCAATGAAGAAACAAGCCTGCTTCCTCAGACACTGTTTTTAAAAACTGTTCTTGAAGAGACATCCTAGCAGTCCACACACATAGTACAAGGAAGAGGTTAAGAATATCAGCTAATACAGCGCTAGTATGTCAGGCTGTCCAGCTGATTGACTACACATGGGCATCTGTTTGCAACATTTTGACCCCCTTTCCCCCCCTCGAAATTCGTAGAATAACGTTGCGCTACAAACACTCTTCTGCTTCATGTCTGTAGACGTACTTCCACAAAATATTTACAAACAAAAGTAGTAAGAGGGCCGGAAAGGTATGCAAATGTATAGAATAAACAACAAAATAAAATCTTAAAATACTCTTCATTATTCGATGTTGTTTCCGCCGAGTAGCTGCTTTAATAGCGCTTACCTAACTAACTACACAGCAATAGTTACAGCCAGAGATATTTGGTAAGAAAAATTTTACAATTATTTGTGTTAATTCCTAATTCCTTATGTGCGCATATGAAGTTTTGCTTCATAGTTACTGGCAGAATGTATTATTGCACAGACGTTGCTCATTTGACTGTGCCAACAGGAACAAGGTTACTGCGACACCACACGTCAGTGATTTGCGGGTAGAACCCTAGACGTTGAGAGTAAAAAACAGCCAATCACTGACCATGAAGCAAGGCTTAAGTTATGCACAGTAAGCATTGAAAATAATGGTTGAAACATTCTTACTTCCAAAAATCACAGGGTCTAGCAACAGTCAATGCGATGCATAGTTTTTGAAACTAAAATCAGAAACCCTTTTGTGTAAATTATTTCTACAAATAACAAAATCAATAAATTACATTTTATTGTTAAAATTCATACACTTTTTATAATAGTCACATGTACACACCAGTGATTATTTAAAAAAAAAAATTGCGTCCTAATGAAAACTTCTCATGCGGAAGCTTCCAGATAATAATTGTTAATATGATAATATTCACGAGGTTTAGTTACCATAGGGCTTGGGCTATTATTATAAGACATGTAAAACCGTAAACTCTTCCAAAATACTCACCTCAAATTCGAAAGGACCTGGAATCTGCCATCCTGAATTACATTTTACAGGCCTTTCCGAATTCGGTGCAGACAAACGCCGCCGTCTGGCCAGGCCGCTGGGCGGTGTGCGCTAGAGCTGCAGCTGTTAGCAGATTATTCGAAAACTGCTCATTACACATGAGTGATGTCTGCTTAGGAATAGCATTTTAAGATTATTACATGTATGTATACCCATTTCAAGATCACAGCTACTCATTAAAGGATATTTACTAACGCCTTAAAATAACGAAAAATTGTGTTTTGCGGTTATCTTTTAGCTTAAGATAATCTCGGTGCAGAATCTTTTAAAAGGTATATGCGTGTTCAAAACACATCTATCTTTAAAAATACGCCATAAAATGGTAGGGTCACCACTGAAAATCTCACAGGCACTTTGTCGCTAGAAAACTGCACACCAGTTCAGTGACTAGCACCTAGAGGCTAGGGTGAGGTATGATGCTCGTGCGTGTCGTCTTTACTGCTTCCGCACTTCTAGGCCATGAGCACGCAAAAACATCTTCACCCAGACGGCCACTTCAACAGGCCCTGCCCGACTCCTTCCCCCTTTCCTTCGTGTTTCTTTACCAAGGCTTTGTGCTGTTCGAGAGCACGTAAACGTCAAAATAAGTAAAACGAATATAAAATTAAGGTTCTGTGATTTCTACAGAATTAATTTTCCCAACAAGTATTTCTAATTTTCTACACTCAAACTATGCATTGTACAATATTCAGCGTTCATATTGAGTGAGGCGATGTAACGGTAACACGTTGGATTCGTGTTCCCGGCTACGGCCATCGTCATTTCGGTTTCCCATAGTTCCCTGGAATCATTCCAACTGAATCCTGGGATATGATTCTTAACAAATGCTATGGCCGATTCCTTGACTGACATTTTCTTTCTTAAGCTGAGAAATTGTAATGAACAGAATTTTATTTCTGTTCCTTATTACCTCTCCAAACAACACAAAACCTTTTCCATACTGGTACCACGAGCCTTTTGTTTTTGTCAAAGAGTAGAATTTTTTTTAAAATGGGAAACTTGTGTAAATAGACACGAGAAACAGTTTCGTGTCATACCAGGATTAAAGAGAAACTTGTACATGTAGTTTAATTTCACAATGCATTACTTGAAATACGTTTCCAATTTTAGACATTCTCTGTGATAAACGAAAAACATGGCAATTAGTCATTCAATTAAGTGTTACGGTGTGTAAACTGCTCTTTCTAAGACGAACCCCTTTTTTTATTATTTACCATCAGCTTCTCAAAATGGCATTAAATGGTGAACAAAAAAATAACTTTGTAAAAGGATGGCCACACATACTATATCGCAAAGCAATGAGGTACCAAGAAAAATTTCTTCACTAGTTGAAGATCTCAGTGACACGCAACGTTGCCCACATAATAGTTATTTCACTCTCCATTTCCGAAATTTGTATCTCTGTTCGTTCACCTATTTATTTTTGCTTGATATATATTAGAAAAATTAAAATATTTTAATTCCCTTTTTAAATACCTAAATTAAAATTTTTTGGTTATTTAACATAACCACTCAAATAAACATAATTAACATTATGAGTAAAAGGCTTATTTTACTATGAATTACTTACAGCCTTGAAACATAACCATTTAAACTTGAAAAAAAAATTAATTAATACTAAAAATTTGAATTCCTGTTTTATTTTGTACATTAAACATGATATTAAAACTGCCCAAAAATCCCATAAATTCATTCCTGATATTTTAGTGACACTGTTGATTGGCTGGGCGCTGGCTAGTTTACAGTAATGAAACAGCCATGTTTACTAGAAATGAATTTTGTATGGACATTAATAAAAACCGTAATGTAAATAAAATAGATGTACCTCTTTTTGTTATTATTGTGTAATCTGGTTTTTAAATTATATTTTAATATTTATAGAGTTGTAAAAATATAGACTGTTACAAATAGCGCGAATCTGTCTATCTAGGTAGGTATATAAAACGAATAATAAGTATAAAAATGTCACTGGTGGCGTGTAACTATCTCCAATAGGAAATATATGAAACTGAGTAGTGGGGAGATGCTTCCTGCTGATGACAGACAGCTGGCTGACTTAATCCCTTCCGAGAACTGGTTTTTGAATGAACAACATGTATTCTAACCACAGAAAGATGTAGTGAGCCAATGTACTGTCTACCTGCTGGTCAAATCACTTATAGGTCATTAACAGTTTTACCAACTTGTGGCAAACTACAAATGAAATGAAATAAAATGTGTATCCATTGATTTCCGATGTATAAAGTTGTCTATAATTAAAAGACAATTTCGCAAATTCACGTGTATACAGGAGCTGAATAGAAATTATGAATACGAAGCGTACATAATCACAAGGTAGCAAAAACACTGCCTGCTTCATTTTCATGATGCGAATGGTAGGCCTTTTAAAATTTAAATTCTCAGCATGTACTAATTAAGTCAATAAGCTAATTTTAAACAAGTAGGTATTAGGTTGCCAGGTAGGGGAGTATTTTCAAATAATATTGGATTATATTTAGCCTTTATAAATAACGAAGAGCGGGAAAAATATTTTTTAATAGTACAAATGCGAATTGAACACATGTGTGTAATATTTTTGGGATACATATATAAGACGATGTATAAATATAAATAAATTAGTAAATTTACCGTATACAAAAATTTAAGAATTAATTAAGTGACTAGTGCACGGAACGAGATACTAGAATTGTCGTTTTTGTGATGATTATTCAGCAGATAAACTAAGAGGTTGTTCATAAGTAGAAGCCAATATTACTTATCTTAAGGGTACAACCACAATTTTCATCACCATTTTTATTTTTTATTTGTACCAGATACTTATTTTCTTATTTTAGACACAAAATGTGATAAAATTTGGCCCTCAAGAATTTTTTTTCTCTCTTAGTTTTCGCGTAATTGCTTGTTAAAGTTATATTTTGCATGTTTCCGTTTTAAGACTACACTAAAACCAACTGATATACCAAACTCAAAAAAATCACAGTGGATAAAGACATTGCAGGCTATAATGTCATGCTCATAAAAATAAAGAGCAAAAATTACTTGTATTTTTAAAAAAATCTGAAACTGAAAATAATAATTTAAAAAATTCAATATTTTTTTAATACAAATAATTTTTATTCTTTATTTTTGTAGCCTCCAATGTCTTTAACCACAGTAACTTTTTTGAGTTTGGTATATCAGTTGGTTTTAGTGTAGTCCTTAAAACGGAAACATGCAAAATATGACTTTAACAAGCTATTACGCGAAAACTATGAAAGATAAAAAAATCCCATAAGAGCCAAATTTAGTCACATTTTCTGTCTAACATAAGAAAAAAAATCTGATACAAATAAAAAATTAAAAAATGGCAATGAAAAATGTGGTATATCGCGCCCTTAAGTTTAGTGAATGAGAGAAGAGATTTTGACAATCACTCAACGTCTAGGTCTTGAGCGCTGGTGAGGGGTGACATGATGTGAGTATGGAGCAGCCCTGAAAAGAAGAGGCGAGGGAAACTGGAGATCCCCGAGAAAACCTGCTGACCACAAGTATCATCTGGCATGATTCCCACATGCGAAAATCCGAGTACCGACCCCTTCGGGAAACTAACCCGCATTGCCTTGGTGAGACTTTAGTTCAGTGTAATAATACACTGTGAATAACGAAAATTATTCTCATCGTATTACGGATAAGTTCTGGTAACATTATCCTCCACAAGTCTCAATCAACTAACAAAAACCAACCCATTACAGTTACAGACTTTTACGTAAACGCGAGTTTTTTCTTTGAAGAAACGTATCGGGTACGTCAGCTCCGCAGAATCATTTACGCAAAGTTGCGTATTTTGTTTCCATTGAACCAAACTTCGCTCCATAATGTCATGCACTTTACTTTAAATATGTAATGTAAATAGCTCTTAACACACGTGTTCGTATTTATTCTGTAAATAGGATATTTTTCAAGGTATTACACGAAAGTAAAAATAAGCCTTACGCTTACACACATTGTGTTAAATAACCTTGCACGAATATTACGAATAGTTTTTTAAACTTCAGTACTCTGAAAATTGTGTCATAGTTATCGTCTAAGAACTGTTGGGAGTACCCGAGTAATTAAGTGTTTATGTAATGGCGAAAGTTATTTTAATATTAGCAAGATAAGCTGAAAGGTGGCGTGTGCAGTAACAAATATTTTGTCTTTTACAAAATTCCCTTTGGCAACTAGTAGCCACAAAGATTTTTTGTAGTACCACAAGATAAGCTTCGTAGATTTTACAAATATTTTAAGAAACGTGCAGCAGAATTTTGTATAGTAGACCTACCATTGATTATATAGGACCTACTATAACAAAAAAAATGTTTTTTTTACAAACACATTTTTGTAATTACTTTTACACAATAAAAGTTATAATTACATCAACACTTTAGTTGTACCTATTTCAGTAAGCTTTCTCAGTAATTCCATCAACAGACTGTTTTAATGTTTCAAGAATGGCAATGGTAGTCGAACCACAAAAAATCACTATCCCGCTTTCTCCGCCCTTTCATTCCGGAGCTGCTCCATACTTACATAACGTCACCCCTCACCAGCACTAAGCGCTGACCAAAATCTCTCACTCACTACATCCACTACACTACCGAATGAGACAAGAAGTGATAGACAGAATTTTTAGTTTATTGTTAAGGGGACTTACATTCTCTCCCTAACATTACTTAGCCAGTGAGTCTTTCTTTTTTAGTTGTCGAAATTTTTATAACTCGTAACATGCAAATTCTGACTTTAACATGCCGTTATCCAAGAACTATGCATGGTGTTTTTTTTTTAACTAAAAAAATTGCCTCCTGACAAATAAAAAAAGAAAGTATTTTACTCACTTGTACACCATTAAGGGCACTGTCAGCAGCAATTTTCATCATGTTTTTTTTTGTATTTGTACAATATATATTTTTCCTCAATTTAGACACAAGTTGTGGCTAAAATTGGCTTTTATAAATTATTTTTCTCAAAGTTTTTGCAAAATGTTTCGTTAATCTAAATATTTCCATGTTATTGTTTTATGAACGCCGCTTAAACCAACTGACAAACCAAACTGAAAACAAGCATTCACAGAGAATAAAGATTTCACAGACTACAACTTCTATATGAAAACCATAAAAAAATTGTATTTAAAAAAAATGTGCTCCTGTGCTAATTAACTGTATGCATGCTGGTAGCAAGTAGGCTACCTGTCCCTACAAGCTGAAAGACGATACTAAGTAGGTATTGAAAAAAATGTTCACATTAACACGGACTAGATTACACACGAAAATTAAAAAAATAATTAAACCACTCTATCAACTGTCAGCATGTGTGTGTGTATGAGGAACATGGTTTTTATTCTCTTCATGTGACAGTTTCCAAGGCCAGTAACCACATTCTAAAAATTAAATTTGGAAATGTCAGTTAATATTTTCTCCGTTGTACATTATTAACTGTAAAGTGTTTTCTTGTTACTATTTCAATAAACATATTATACTAAACTAATTAAAATATATGTTTATGTTATCACTTCTTTAGAAATGACCTGTCAAAAAATTAATTTTACTCCATAATGCACAACCGTACGTATAGCTCACGTTGAACTGCGTAGTGGTAACTACTGCATAGGTGGAGAGAGAGATAGAGAGAAGAAGAAGAGAGTTTCTTGGTGGTGGAACACAAACATGTAAACATTTTTGATGGTACGATGCATTATAGTCATCTAACATTTACAATGAAGATTTAAACAGTCGTACAAATTACAAATTCGTTATATTCGAGCCACAAGAGTACATCATGTTGATTAATGCTGTTGGATTAACAGACTACCTACATAAGGATGTTTGTGTGCAAAGCGAGTAACCAAGTGCGTGCTAACGATAGTGCTGAATGATGCATATATGTAGCCAGTTCACTATAAACTGAATACTCAGTAGAAGTTGTATTTAATTAAAAAAAAAAATGTTTTATTGGACCACTAGATGTAAACTTTTTAGAGTATTGAAACGTTTAGACTGGCTTTTAGTTACATGGAAGTTGGCATGTTAAAATCAGTAAACATGGCTGCAAAATGGCCGAAGGAAATCTTTATGCAATGCTCACTTTATCGTGAACAGCCTATAGAACTAGGCAATGAAATTTACGTGCGATGTGTTTGTGTAAGGTATTTTCTATAGAACTTAAATAATCTCGAAAGCCATTTAAAATTTAAATTAAAATTATGTTTAATTATAACAGAATACTTATTTTCATTGGTATTGTTTCTTGAAAGTGTAGAACTGATATGTCATATTAAGAGATCGACTTTAGTTAACTATTGAAAATGCAAAGAATTGTAAAAAAGAAGTCTTGAAGAGACTGTTTTTAAACGCATTCTCGCAGTATTTTGGGAAAACTCTTATCAAGGATTACTCTAGTTTCCATATTAGAAGATCAGGATCTCCTCGATTTTAGATTGAAATGTTTTTCGGTGATTTGTAATAAGAGTTCGTCTCCATACTCTATTGCAGAATCGGAAGACAAGAGTAGAAGGTTTATAGATACCGAGTCACTTTCGGCTTAGTGACTGCACGTAAACATTGTAACGTGAATCACAACTTGTGCCATTGCGATGGTTCTCCATTTAGTTGTTTGTAGAGAAACGAGCAAACTACTTTGCGCTACCCTAAAATGTAATTTCGAGCTTGGTGTCTTCAGGGAAAAGGATTCAAAGACATGTTGAGGAACTGTAAAGATGACCTAAAACTGTGAAGAAAGATGCACTTTTCATAAGCAATCATATGAACTCACTTAACATCCTCGTCTATAACAAACATGCCAGCCAACCTAACGACAGCACACACCAAGAGTAATGTACGTGTAATAAAGTCTAATGTTGCTATTTGTTCTACGTATTATGAAATGTGAAACATTCTAGAACATAAGTATGCAGGGCCATTTCTAATTATAAATCCTAGAGTCGATGATTTTAGAAGTTGGACGTACATATGGATCAGCTACAGAATGTGATTGTAAAGGAAAAATAGAGTCTCTAGCAACGTCCGCCATGTTTCACACGTACAAAAGGTCAGGATGACTTCACCAAGAATCGAACCTTGGACGTCGAGTGGTCTGAGCCCTATATTTCTGTAAGCCTGTACTCGTTTCTGTTGGTTAAGGTGGCCGTTTAGACAGAATTGCATATACAGCATGCTGTTCTTGAGCGCGAGAGCGGTAAGAGCTATACAGATATATCCATAAGATGTCTCTGTGACCAAGACTTTCAATATATATCCAGTGAAAATACTGAGATCAATTTTTCTATGGAACATTTAGTTAAAAGTCCCTTGTTTTTTCAATATGCTACTAATGATAAATAAGTACTGCATTACGTAACTATGTAACTTCAAATATTCTTATCGGTAATACTGACACCTAAAACAATGGTGCATATACTTGTTTCAGTTACATTCACTCTCAAAGAAATACGCCTTATTGCTTTTTGTAAGCAAGCACCAATAGTAATATACATTATAATATTTTAGAATCTGCTTCCGAGTATTATTAAATGACTGCGTCATGTCGGACTACTGGCCTACGTCTAACGTTTGTATTTGTACAACATATTATGAAATGTGAAAATTTCAAACATCTGTTTTCATAGTAATTTTTATTATAAATCTCTGTTACAGAAATTCTTAAGAGTCATTTCAATTTGCACTATAACTTTGCGTACATTTCTAATATTAAATATGTTTTGAATGTCAGCATAGAAACGAGTGTGGAACAGAAAATCTGCGTGACAGTTCACTGTATTACGCGTAGAGGCGGTAGGGCGGATTGGGTATCTTGGGTGCGGGCATGAACCTCTTTCATTGTCATGTTTGAGGCTCCCGTACACGCAGAATATGTGCAACCACACAACAAATCCGAATCGGTGGTAACAACCAGTGAAATGTTAATTACTGAAATACCAGTTAACAATCTGTTTCGAATTAATGATCCTGTAAAGTTCACTGAAAGTAAGTAACAGGCACGAGATATTTATTCAGTGAGAATAAGTGGAAATCACTTTTAAATCAGTAGCATCTAATCAGTGAAACAATCGACACGGTTTCACTAATTTCAGTTGCTGATTTTAACCGAAACAACTAGAATTTCACCAAAGTGGTTCAGTTCTAACCGATTCAAGTTTAGAGTGCAGACGAGAAATTAAGCTCTTCTTATGGTACATGGATTGGCGACTCACATAGTTAGTCTGTTTTATTAACGTTTCCTATGGCATATTACCATGAGCATCACCAGGAATTATTTCAAAGGGGGGCAATGATTTAGAAATTTAAGTTTAGCTATCATAAGACTAATCTATTATAAGCAAAAACTTATACTTTTTGCAGCATCTGACGACACACACCATTGTTAAGCAGCATTTGCCGCAAATTCAGACCTTTTCACAGTGCCTGACACAATTAGTGACCTTTTTTTGTAGGGGTCTCCAAGTTCCAGGGGGGCAATTGCCCCCCCTTCGTGATGCCCATGCGTATTACCTATGTTATAGCTTGTCATGGGTGTTCTATTTCAAAGGAAACAATTTAATGTAGCTCAGAACCTTCACCTTTTAAAACAACACACATCTCAAGCGATGCCTTAATGATGCTTTAAAAAAAGCATGCTTATTTGTAATATGAGATCGTGGCCATGAGAGAGAGAG
>PNEQ01060969.1:0-15008 GCA_003012365.1 Medauroidea extradentata | reverse complement strand
AAGAGGAGTACATTTTCTCTCACAGTAGGGGTACACAAGTACCGCGACGTAGTTGTGCGCGTGGATCCCTGCTCTAAAGTGATTTATGGGGGTAGCAGTCCTGCTGGAAGGGAAAGTGTGGACTGCCGAAGGTCGACCCGTCAGTAGGGGGGCGTTTGTGCTGATCCCTTCAGAAAGGAAAGTGTGGTCCCAGCCTAACTTCTGCCCTCCCCATCCCCCGCTCCTCATGGACCATTGATCCCGGCACGGGTAAAGCCGCCCCGCGCGCTGACGTAATCCCCCGGAGAGAAAAGATACTACCGCCGCGACGGGAAGAGGCCGATTTCGATAGTTCGCGGCCTTGACCAGAGGCTGTCCTGCCTCTCTGGAGGTCAACCCTCCGGGGTCACTGAACCCCGCGACACAAGAACGCCGTCCGGGCGACACTGTCGTGCTGTCCGGAGACGACCCCGCGCCGTACGAGTACCAGACCTACCAACCTCAACACGCCAGCACCAGTATAGCCTGTCTCATGTAACTTTTCCATATTTCGACATTTCTGAGAAATGTGCCTGGCAGTTTCATTGATGGAGCTTTAAGAGTACTGTGTACTGGTTTGAAATCTCCGCGTTTGACGCGCGGCAACAACGGAGTGATAAGACCCAGAGACCACACTCGACGATAGGCACATGGTCTCTATTCGCAGCGGCGTGAAATGTTTTCGTACAACTCTTTTTCCTATGAGACTTCAAGCGGTGAACCTATAATTTTATTTTTGCGTAGCATGAAGTAAAGACCAACGCACGCACCTTATGTTGCAATTTACGGATTCATGTCGTATTTTCAGAGTTACAGCAGTCTAAAACAACCGTTTTATGCAATTTCCAGAGGCCCAAAAAATCTCGTTACTAACAAGCATACTGAATTTTCAAAAAGTGGCATGCGTAGTTTCAAGTGGGTGTTCATTTCATAGATAACAACAATAAGATTAAGTTCGGCGGTTTCGCGTAAAAAAGTATTCGCGTGACACGCCACAACACCGTCCAACGGCTAAGTGCACAGTCCTCTTAAACCTACCTGGCTTCCTGGAAAAGCATTGTCACTACAATGCTCGCAACTAATTATTTTATAAGTTACGTCACAAACACCTCCATGCATTCCACAGTGATTGCAGGTATTTCACGCACTACAACACTACGAGTTTATCTAGACACTCGACGACAACATACACCTCACTAGTACGTAACAACACGACACATCACTCCTGCCTAGCTGGAGGGGAGCTTCACTCCCCCGCCGATCACACAAACACGTGATATATTAATGACGGCAACAATCCCCCTCCAGCCTTAAATACGGGTCCAGAGCCCAGCTGAAACAGTCACACGCACCCCGCCGCCGTTCCAATGATTTGCAACTAGTTTGTCGGGGTGCTTTTGATTTTACAAACACCCAGCGAGTTATGGAAGCTTCGGCTTTCGGTCTCGCGACAGCACGGCCTCCGGAGTCCGGGGGCGTATGAGGAATCGGCGACGACTTCAAAGCTGTTTACAGTCACAGTCCTCAGAAGGGAACTGTGAAAATATGGAGTACTTACATGAGATAGACTATACTCCTAACAACCAATAATTCCATCTAGCAATGAGGATATATATTATAGATACAGTACGGAAAAATTCGCGTGTTCACTGACCTGTAAGCTAGCTTCCAAGAATATATGTGAAATCGTGCAGACAGCAGCTGTTTATTAGCTGCTCGCTGACACTGTGAAATGGGCCTGTATTCCATTATAGTTTTATTATAGGTTCAGCTACTTCTGGGAAGTGTCGAGTAAGTCAACTGCCAATTGTGAACGTGATACGGACCTATAGTTGCTAGAATAGCTGGCGCCTAAAAGAAAATACGAATTTTTCTGGTCTTTAATATTATTATAGACATGATTTTCCAGTAGTCACTCTGTGAATGTGTGCTCATTTACACTTCGAACAGTGACCAAATGCCAACTGAACGGAAGTGCAGAGCACTGCACCCGTATCATAGGCCGCTGTAGCAGAATGGTCAGATCATTCGCCTTCCACCAAGGCGATCCGGGTTCAATTCCCGGCGAGGTCGTTCCCCGGATTATCGCATGTGGGAATCGTGCCGGACGATGTCGTTGGTCGTTGGGTTATCTCGGGGATCCCCCGTTTCCTCCGCTCCCTCATTCCGGCGCTGCTCCATACTCTATTCATTCACCTGTGTGGTAGACAGACCGTCTAGCTTACGTTACACAGGTTGCATAGCAACCGGCGCTACTGCGCTACGAACGTTTGAAAAAACAATAAAATAAATTTCGATGAGAACCATTGCCCTAAGTGTGTCACACAAACACACTCAAAGGCCACTTTTCGAACAATTACAATGATGCGTCTACCGATCTTATTAATGTGACAAGGATGATGATTTTACAAAATGATGCAAACAAACACTGTATACGTTCACTTAAACTTTATACAAAAATTGGTCTTTAATATCACATAGTTCGTTACTTACGTTCACAAAATCATCTTTACTTGAAAGGTGCTTACCGTCCTTAGTAATATAAAAATGTTTTCAACCTATTTTTCCGTCAAGAATCGCCTACCGAAATGTATCAGTCTAATTATTCTAATCGCAATACCGGAATTTCCCCGCTGACCAAAATTCTTACCCGAAATGCATTTTGGGTATGTCGTAATGTGCACAACGCGTTCTGAGTATATATTTCGGTCACTGGGCAAAGGGAAAAACAACACATTGTCGGTATTGCGATATGAGCAGCCTACACGAAGCAATGGTATTTTTCGCATTGTCGAAACAACAAATTACCCACAATGCGTTGAATATTTTGTATTTACCCACAAAACGTCCTTAGTATTTTCAGGTTATCCACAACCTTCCGCTGCTATATATATTTGTTTGATTAGGTTATGAGTAAATGAAAAATACTCTAAACGCGTTGTGGCTGGAACCACAACTCGTTGTGACCCCGATTTTCGGACATGGGAATCGTGCCGGGCGATGCCTTTGGTCGACGGGTACTCTCAGAGGTCTCCCGTTTATCCAGTCGTTTCATTCCGGCGCTGCTCCCTTCACATTACCCTTCACCAACATTGAAAACCTTGCTGACCAAAATATCTTCCTGTTGATAATCCTCGCCAGTTTGTGAGACGTTGCGTGATAAGTTTTTCTCTGTTTAAAATTAATTTACTCTTTAACATTTGCATACTTTATTTCGTTATTATTTACTATTTTACGTGTTTGGTAAATTACGTCCTACATGAATTCTTTCTGCATTGCATTATTCATTTTTTAGTTGTAATATTTGGACAACATTTTGCAAGAAGTTATTGTTTTTGTTGAAAGAAGTTGGGTGAAAGAGAAAAGTCAACCAATGTATATTTCTAGACTGTTCATGATTAAACGATAACTGCTTAAATTTTTTTTTTAAAATTCATTTTGCAACCATCTTTACTATTTTTAACATGGAAACTTCCCTGTAACTAAAAACCAGTGTAAACGTCCCGACACTCTCAAAACTTAACGTACCAGGCACAAAAAAATACAGTTTTTGGATATTATAAGTAGCGACCTGAAAAATTTCGCGTTATCTTTCTGGCACAAACCAGAATTCCACAAACTGTAAGTTCGGGTCACTTTCACAAATATTCCTTGACTTATTTTGTCACCTCGTGTAAGTCACTGAGCCAATAAAAATGTAACTAAATGTAGGCCATATCACTGTGTCAGCGAGCAACTAATAAACAGATACTGTATACTTGAATGCTCGTATATTCTTGGAGGCTAGCCTACAGGTAAGTGAATCCGCTAATTTTTCCCGTCTCTACTTATTAGAGATGACGATTTATCGAGGAAAAACTTGACTGTTTGCAGGGTTTCAACACATGTTCAGTTTACCAGAAGATTACTGGCTTTCGCTTGTACTTGTCGCAATTACCCTATTTGACTGAGCCAACAAGAATTCCGCTATTGTCATATTCGATGCCTGTTATTGGTCTGCAGACAGCTACGTTGTGTCAGAAGTATATCACAGAATCATATATGTTGCAAAAAACTACAGTGTTTTCAAGAGTGTGTTGGCACAAAACATTTTCGCGATATACAATCATCCCTGCTAATTATACGTGTTGGGGATTGCTCAGTTTAAAGTGAACAGATTATATGTATAAATTTCATTTCACCCTCCCCAAAAGTTGGTGTATAAAGTATACAAAAAATTCAGAATATCCTTTGGCACCTGGGAGTGCCAGCCATGTTGAAACACCGCACGACAACGACGATGCGATTGGCTGTATCGGCCGGGCGCGACCCCGAGGTCAACAACGTTTCCTGCAGTTAACGAAGTTTTCCAGAGCGCTGCAGAGCGAAAGTGGCCGGTATTCCGGTCCAATCAGCGGGGCGCCTGCCTTCAGGCTTGTCTGCGTGCAGACGAACAGGCGAAGGACGTATGGACCACGCACCTCACAACGCCGCGCCAGCGGACGAACTCGCTATTAAGTCAGCGGCCCAGTTATTCTGGAGAATACTGTTACAAGTTTAGCAAAAACTTTTACACGTGTACAATTCTCTGAACTCTTTGGGATATAGGTCTTATAATTAAAAATAAATGATTTTAATTAAGTGATTGATTTACTAACTCACAAAGCTTACAAAAATACACAAAACAGCAATCAACTATAAATTCCACAACACAATTAGTTATGCACACAATTACTACTGTGCCACTGAAACATTAATTAACTATGACAATTAAAGCACAAGAATATTTACCATTAATCAAAGACTACAAATCACAATAAAAGTTCAGTCATGTATCCAATCAACAATCTCTCAAATAGTGACAATGTACAACCTTATCAGTCCGAAGTGGTGATGGCTCACCATGTGCTGCGCAGCACCCCGAGTGCACCACTGTCTTCACCCTTGCGGTCTTCGGTTCGACTCCCGTCGCACATCTTGTTATCCGTCGACCCGCAGCCCAATACTGCTCCGAAAGTATGTGCCTGCAGCCTCACAGTGGACTCTGACGTCACCAAGATGTCCTCACCAGTTTTTCTCCACAAGCATAGCACCTTCCTCTAGCACGACCAATAGCGAACTCTCTCCGAATCTGTTGATTCGGGGCTTATATACTTCGGCAAAACCCTGGGGATTAAACGAATTACAGGGGTCTAAAAATAGTCATTACATCATACTTGAGACGTGACTTGAGCCTCGTAGGCCAGCCTCGCAGAGTTAAGATGCAGTTAAAACAGATCTTCGTCGTGACTACCATCACGCAGCCGTCTGGCTCGTGAGTCATGGGCTAGCCCAAAGGGCGTTTCGACACAGCCCTCAGATACACAGCATTCAACAATAATATATGCTGTCCAGGGTAAGTGTGTCTAAGGGAAGTGAATAGATATCTGGTCGAAGCTTAAGGCCATACACTCTTGTTTCTTCAATTTTTGCTATAATTATTTTTTAAGCTTAAAATTTGTTTCGAAGTTTTGTTAAAAAAAAAATATATCTTTCCTCGGATATTTGGAGAGAAATATACACATTAACTTTGATAAATGTTCCGGTAGGTGCTAATAACGCCGGGATGTTTTCCTTTCTGGATACTTAGGAACCCCATATTTAGCTTGTCAGTCCCACGAGCGTACATCCTTGGTGACGTCGAAAAAGACAGCAAATCGTAATCAAAGGCGGACTCCCGCGAATACTCGTGACTTCGGGGCACAACCCGAGACAATCTTAAATAAAATATGCCGGCTCCCGCGAATGGAGACGTGGCTCCAGGGTTCGTCCACCTCTCGTGACGGCCACGACCAGGGTCTCAACAAACAATCCGCGCGGACCCTCGCGAATATCCGCGGCTCGGGATACAACTACACCTCGTGATGTCCGCGGCAAGAGTCACCTTAAATCCAATACGCGGACCCCCGCGACTACCCGCGGCTAGGGGCATAACCACCTCTCGTAGTGTCAGAACAGAGAGTCTCAACAAACAATCCACGTGGACCCCCGCGAACACCCGCGGCTCGGGGCACAACCCCCTCTCGTGGTGTCGGAACAGAGAGTCCTAACAAACAACACCCTAACCGACGCGTTCACGTCACTTTCTCTAAAAACTTCCCTCTTTTATTCCCAGCCAATCACAAGCTCTGTGGACGACTGACAAAATTAAACACGGCCTTTCCTCAGTATCGGTTTAATATCTCTTTTCAAAATTAATACAGGCTAACATTAACATACACTCTAACTTATACACACAATTTTAACCCGTTAGGATAACTAATAATAAATTTAATATTAAATTTCTCTGATGGGGTTAAGCGAAGCTACGCCTCTTGCGCTGAACTACTTCTCGCCCCTTGAGCTCTGGTTCCCACACCAATTCAAGGCTGTGGACTAGCTCTCGTCGTACGTTTAGAACTTTCTCTTTCCTTCGGAGTGAAGGGTTAAATGGCCACGACACAATTCAAAATCTCCTCTCAAGCCCTTCGCCTCTGGCCAGTATGCAAAACTAAATTTAAAATAAATGACATGAAACAAATTAATGCGATCGAGTAAGATTAAACCCATTATTGTGAATACAATGAAATTTCAACGAGTTCTCAACGATTATTCTGTCACAACTTGCTGTATTTACATTGAACAATACATCTAATCAATATGAATGGCAAAGAGGACTATTAATAATGGTTTTTGCCATTACAGTTAATTTTTTTCAAAACAAGAAATTATACAGTTTCGAGTAAAAAGTCAACCTAATAGAATTTTGTTAATTACATGATTAGCTAAAATCATAGTTTTTACTGCCTTGGAAAAATTAGCCAACATGGAAATTTTAAACAAAACTGCAAAACAGTTATTTGAAATCTGCTCTCGTTTAGGTGTAAAAAATCAATATCGTTAAAAATATATAGGCTAAACAAGAGATAACGGCGTTAAGGGCACCGCCCTATTATACGCTTACAATGCATTGCATAAACATGTATTTTTAAAACGAAACTATTCCACATGCGCCCAGTATGTCAACATATAAAAAGAAAAAAATACTTCGGACAAGGCCGCAATGTCATTGTGAAGATACCATGCTCATTTCAAAGACATACATATATATACATACAATTTTATTAACCATAGAACACATTACATTGTTATGGGTTTCGTCATAAAACGTACTAAATTAAAAACAGCGCATATCAGTAGGCATTTCAAAAAAATTCAGTGAGACAATAAAAAGGGGTTTTACAATAAGCCATTTAGCAACTAAGATCTTAAATTTACTGTCAGTTAAATTTCTTATATGATGTGGCACCGTGTTAAAAATCTTAATAGCTCTATATATATATATAATTTTGTTACGTTATGTACAGTCGGCAGTGGGGTACATCAATTAAAATATTATGCCTAGTCTTATGATCATGTACATGCTCACGGGAAATAAAACTTTTTTTATTCCTTTTAATACAGAGCAGGCAGTGTAAAATATACAAGTTAATAACAGTCATTAATTCTTCCCTCACAAACAATGGTTTACAATGAGCAAATTTATGAGAATTTGTAAGTATTCTTATTGCCTTTTTTTGCCATAACAGAACAGTATTTACATGATTAGAGTTGCCCCATAGTATTAAACCATAAGATAAAATACTCTGGAAAAAGGCAAAATAACAACATTCTACACAATAAGAAGGGACAACCAATTTTAAGTTTATAAGCCCGCCTACATAGCAAAAAAACGGCCTTGTCAGACTGCCATTTTTCAAAATGTACTAACAGAATGTATATGAAACTCAGATTGTGACGTGCACTGAACTTTCCTATAGGTCATTCGGGATAAAGTTAGCACTAAAAATTTAACCTTCGAAAAATATCACTACCCGTTGCTGCATACAATTCTACATTAACTCTACTCGCTTTACTGCTTGTATGGTTGGCAGCGAAATTACGCAATATAGTTCCATGTAATTTCTTATTTAAATACAACAAAATTGAGATAAAAGCAACCGAAATCGACATTATTGTATTTTATATAATTAATAAAGTTTCTTTTAAACAGACTGTACGAGTTTATACTGACTGTACAATTTATCTTCGACGCGCAACCATCAAGTGACGCGTCAAGAGAAGTTAGAAATTTCCCATCGTTAGCCGTCACAAGCGCAAATATATGATATGTTTGAAAATAGAACTTAAGCAGGGCTTTTTTGAGTGCTCACTTTATTCCGAACCGCCTATACAGACATCACCCAATCATATATGTTGCAATCAGCTACATCGTTTTCAAGGGCATGTTGGCACAAAACATTTTCGCGACATACCATCATTTCTATGCATGATGGTCGAGGATTATGATAAGGGATCTGAAAAATTCGCGTTTTCTATCAGGCACAAGCTAGAATTCAAGCAACTGTAAGTTCGTGCCACTTTCACAATTGGCAGTTGACTGTCTTGAAACATCCTTCAATTTGCTGAACCAATAATAACAATGTACCTAAATGCAGGCCCATTTCACTGTGTCAGCGAGCAGTCAACGAACTGCTGCTGTATGCTTGAGTTCACAGAGATTCTTGGAGGCTAGCCTACACGTCAGTGAACCCGTAAATTTTTCTGGTCTCTATTTATGACTTGTTGCAACACGGAGTCCTTGGTTGGATCTCTGGCCATGTGATCACGAGGTGCAGCTCCGAGAGGTGTAGGCCTATGCTGAAGTTGAAGGATACACTTCAGTTGTAGTGCGAACCGTCGATGTCTTTCTCACTATTGTTGCACTTATTGTAGGGTCAGGGATCTTCTACGTCCCTTCAGTGTCTTCTTCGAATGATTTTTACAATATGGTGTATGACAAACTTAAAGTGTTTTATTGGATACACATCAGTGGCGTATCGCGGTCATGTTCCAAGACATACGGCGCTAAGCAGTGACTATACTCAACACTGAATTGTCCATGGGACTATTAAGCATATAGAAGCAGGTACATTCTTCTTCCAGTAATGTACAAGAAGCAAGGAACATGTACTCCAATAAAACATATCAGTCTACAGAACACATATTTATTGCATATGACAGGTAGTCACTGAGGCCCATGTGTATAGTCGGAGCTTATATTGCATGCCTTGGTACATGACCAAGATACAGCACTGATATACTTCTTTGCTAGTGAGCGTTGCTGAATAGCGGTAAACCTAGAGTTAATGAAAGAACTACGCACAAGAAACCAAAAAACAAAGAAAAACAAAGAAACAAACCTAGGGAGCCAGAGGGCCATTTTTGAACTAGTTGTCATGTTACTGCACAACGAGGGAAAGTCTAACCCTTGGATACATTAATTCATTATTATTTAACTATAAATATTCTAGGAGTAGTTATGATACTTTTATATTTAAAATATTGAAACATCCTTTTTCCAGTGATGGACGTAACTAATTATTCAAAATTTCAGAGTTATGACCGTATTACTTTGACAAGTGAGATACCGGTATGTCCCTGTCTTCAGCTACATGAACAATATGAGGAACTCCAGTAGACTGACTGTTTGTAAATTTTTTTTGTTGCTGATTTTTTCGTCCTTTCATCTAATTGTGGGTTTTCTGCGACTAAAGCAACATTCGCTACCAGTGGCGTATACCCAACCAAACACGTCAGTTTTGTCGCCTTGTCAGTATTGAGTACATACTGTTACCTACACAACAGGTATCAAGATATCTGGTGTACCAACAGTTGTGAGCAAGTCTTCCTTGGGTGAGATGTATAGTGTATCTTACTTGCGAAGTCTATATTTTGAGTATTCTCGTTCTAGAAACATGACTGTCAACAGACCTGTTGGAAATATGTTTTTTTCTTCAGGTAATCAAAGACCATTACATTTGTGCAGAACAAAACCAATTTTGGAAGAGAACATTCAACAATTTCTGCCTTCCGAACTGAGACAGACTTTAGAAATGATTTATTTTGATTACGGCACTTAGTGTGGTCCGGAGTAAAGTATGCTTTACTGATATTATAGATTATATTGGCCGTGTTCGATTTGGCCGTCTAACGGCCCTTACCACGTTTTGAGCCCTTGAAAAGTGCATCGCGGAAGTGACGTCACACGTGCTGCTGTTCGAATTCACAGCAAGGGCTCATATGCACCCTAGAATGTCCCAGTCAGCTAAGGAGAAGCCACTTACTCTTTTCAAGCCCTAGATCCGAATTCACATAATGCACCCTACTTCATCAAGGAAACAAGGGCAAGTGATCTAGAGCAAGTTGTACTGAATTAGAACACAGCCATTGAAAACCTTCATTAGTTTTGCTAACATCATTCCTGCTCGACAATTTTATTTAACGACACCACTGCAAGGAAGCAAGGGCTTAGGGCTCACTGGCAAGTGATCCAGAGCAAGTTGCACTGAATTAGAACACGGCCATTGAAAACCTTCATTAGTTTTGTTAACATCATTCCTGCTCGAAAATTTATTTAACGACACCACTGCTACTGCAGCAAGACGAGTCTCTTTGGGAACGTGGAAAAGGAAAGTGTGAGGGGTGAGGGATCTTCAATCTAGAAGTTTTAAGGAAATACCTACCCCAGATGTACTGGGTATCATTTACGAAAAGTCACAAACCACAGATTAAAGAAATCAGAGTCAATCAAGCACCATTTCTTCAATTTTATTTGAATCGAACACACTAAAATCCCGAAGATTATTCCCCATCCATAGCTTTATAATACATAACCAAAAAAATGGAAACAATTCTTCTACATCAGCTATACCTGCACGGTTCCACAGTCGACGTCCCTATATGCATTGGAAAAAAGGTAAAAACTGAAACATACGCGTTATTAGCGATGGTTCTTCGAAGTAAAACAGGATTCGAAGATTCATGATCACGAGATGGATGGCCTCTGGAGTTGAGGCGACATTTTCAACGACACACACCTTCCCACCCACAGTAACACTAAAATTTATCGCGACTGCTACTTGGCCAGAGTTCAGCCCGGTGACCTTGTACCTGTGAGAGGGTGGGGGAGGAGAAGACAGGAGGGGAGAGTGAAGGGGCAGTCCTAGTGCTGCATCCCAAGACACGCGCTCGAGCAGGCCATCTGCTGCGGATGCTTTCCCTTATAAGGCCATAGTCACTAGACTAGAACACGCACCGTTAAACCTCCTCCAAATACTCCCCCCAACCCCGTAGCCATAGAGCCCTTGTTTATTCGTGCCACCACCTCTCTGTATTCCCTCGGAGCCGCGACACGCACCGCTGACTTCATTCGCGATTCCTGGCGCCGCCATTCCCGCGCCATGTCGCCGTCAAGGCGGCCTGCTACACTCTGTATTAACACACAACACATGCTAACCACAACCCTCGACTTCATTCCGCGTGTAACAATATCCAGTTTATAATAACATAATTAGAAAAAAATAATAGCGGTTTTATAGGGAAATACATAATGTTAATATACGTTAAGTTCTGCATGAAAGATTGTCGGATGGTAGAATTATATTAAAATCAAGATTGCAGTGTTTTTTTTTTTAATTTTATTATTATAGAGCTCTATCATACAGATAATCACAAGAAGAACAATTTTCCATTTTGTAAGGTTTTTTTTTACCTGTCTTCGTTTTTTTAGTTGAAAACCATTTAATAGTGTGTATAAACAGATAGGTACACTGCTTAAGATTCCCATCGAAGAATGATAAGTAGTTAAGATAATATCCTCGATTGAATATTCCAGACATTCGCTCGACACTTTACATTTCCACTCAATCTGCTCTCGTTTAAGTTAAATAAATAAATAACGATCACAAATCAGTTGCAACGTGTTCTTAAATACGTTTTACACGGAACTATTCCACAAGTGCTCACTGTGCCGATGTAAGAAACGAAAACACACTTCGGACACGGTCGGAACCTCATTAAAATCACTGTTTATAAGTCCTCCAACACGGCTAAAATGGCCTTTTTCACACTCCCGTACTCTAAAATGTACTAACGGGATGTATGTGACACTCAAAAACGTGCACTGAACTTAGTTACAGACTTTACACCAATAACATTTTATGGTCGCCGCTTACAGTCCCGTGGTGGAAACGGATCAGCGGGAATGTTGCACGGTAGTTCAGTGCTTGGCTCCTGACGATGCGCCCTCATAGCTTCGTCACTTCTGAACCTCTAATGAACAGACAGGCGGCACTCTTAAGATGACGGTGTCACCTCTTATCTATATCCTTAGCAGTGGAATTACTGACAATGTACTTTATACTAGGCGTTATTTTGTGTTATTTAAACGATATAGAATTATCGTCTGAAATTTTACATTATACTGATTGCTTCATAATTAAACTTTGATTTAAAACAATGTAAAGTAATTTATGTTAAGAGCCTGTGTTTTTTATAAATACCTTCCTAATTAAAATTTTGGTAAGATTCAATTAAAAATATTTCAATAGCGACGTAACTAATCACTTTACTTTTCATTGCGTTATGTATTACAAAAATGAAAGCGTAACTAAGAAATAACGAAGCTAATTTAAATTTTAAGATAAAATTTCTCTCTCGCCAAATAATAAACACTAAATAACTCCCAGAGCCGATTTCATGCAATAACACGCACCTAATAGTAAAATGTAATCTTTCAATAAATAAACATAGCCGATTATTCGTCACATTGTTCATTTATTAAACGAAAATGAATAGTATTAACAAAAGAGGTGACGAAGCCTCTTAAATCCGCACCGTAATATGATAAAGCGCCTCCCTAGTTAGGCTGCGTGTGTGTGTGTGTGTGTGTGTGAGGCATGAGAGTAAGAGCTCTGTTGACCGACGTATGTAATATATTATCGCCTCTCCGTGCAAGCCACTCAGCTGGAGTGCAGTGCTTTACTGTTATCCATTTTCCTATGAGACTTCAAGCGGTGACCACATTATTTTATCTATGAAGAGCATAGTTCAAAGATTAACGCTTGTTTTTATTGGCATGTTTTTCGAATCCGATTGTTAATTTTCCAGGTACGGCAGTCTGAAAAAAGCCATTTTTGGCCGTTTTGAGAGGCCAGAAAGTATTGTTTCTAATAAACGTGCCGACTTTTTAAAACTATGGCGATATAGTTTGAAGTGTGTGTTCTTTTCGTAGAAGAGATAATGTGCGTTAAATAGTTTCTTCAAAAAGAGAATAGTCGTAACGCGCTGAAACGTATTTGAAAGGCAGGCAGGGACGCCCCTTAACTCCTGAAATATTAACAAATAAAGAACACTTCAACATGCTAATGACAAGGATCCCAGAGTCCTGCTGGTTATTTTTATTGCTTCCAATGATTTATGTAATATACAGTGCACTCCTTGTATTTCATCGCCTGGCCGTCACACACGTAATCACACACAGAAAAAATAATTCAGTTTTTGACCAGTTGTCGTACATTACTGGATCAAATACACTTTGATTCGTTCGCCATACGAGGGCGAATACAGTATGTCCGGAAACAAACGCATAATAACACACCATGCGAATCCTGGGCTCAATTTGAGACAAAAATATTAGTGATCTTTGAAAGAACTGTGCAATGGGAGTACATGATTGAATTTATTTGCTTGGACATACTCCATTGCGAAATAAATGACTGTCAATAGTAAACAAGAAAACATAAATAAGCAGAGTATGCTTTAGTCATCAGGATACATACACAACATGAAATTCCAAAACTGTAATCTGGTCAGATAAAAAAGGAACAAAACAGAAAATAAAAGAAATAACAAAAATATAAAAAAAGAAACCTAAGTTGACATGCGACACAACGATGAGACGAAACTAATACACAAACAGAAATACAGCAAACGACACAACGATGAAACGAAACAAAACACAAAGATGTCGGACACAAACAAACAGAAAAAAACAACAAACGACACAAACGATGAGACGAAACAAAACACAGTAGTTTTCCAAACAGTCTGTATTAACGACGTTTCGGGACCAGATTCTAGTTTTGGAATTTCATGTTGTGTATGTATCCTGATGACTAAAGCATACTCTGCTTATTTATGTTTTCTTGTCTTATTTTTAGTTTTCTTTTGACACTCATTTATTTCGCAATGGAGTATGTCCAAGCAAATAAATCCAGTCAAAAATATTAGTTTCAACATAGCACTGTAGTTATTCCCCTCTTGCGCCTTACTTATCATATTACTACTTATGGGTAGAGGTTAAAATCGCGAGCAATCCAAACATTATTCTACATTTCTTCGACGTAAAATACATAAAATAATACCTCAACGTGGATCACATGAGGGCGACTATCTCTGTGCAGTGTTGCCACATCGAGAATGTAAAACGTCGTACTACAACATTTTGCCACTTACATTTTCGTCGCCAATTTAGCTCAGGATTCGCGTGGTGTGCTTATTACTAGTGACCGGTAAAATTCGCGGGTTCACTGAGCTGTAGGTTTGCTTCCAAGAATATACAGAATGTCCCATAAGTCCGGTCTCATACGGACACTTCGGTCTCATACGGAACACTTTGGTCTCAAAAGGAAAGTTAAAATAGGAAATAGGTCAATGTAATTAAATTTTATTGTAGATAACAACATTACTGCTGCATGTCGCTCCATCCCGCCGACCATGTTACATCGTGTACAAAGCAATTTTAACCGTCTCATACACATGTGCAAAGGACATCGCGGCCATCAATATGAACACTTTCTGTCGTAACGGCACATGGAAGTGAACATAACACACTGCTACACACTACATCACTATTAATCCATTCCATATTTCGTCAATTCCTATTTACCCTGTGAGACGGGACTTATGGGACCGAAGCGCGTCATTTGCCCTAAAAACCATTTGCCCTAAAGTCATTTGCCCTAAAATTTCAATACAGTCCTACAGTCACTTGCCCTAAGCATCACATGGCCTAAACGTCACTTGCCCTAAAAGTCATTTACCCTAAAAGTCACTTGGCCTAAACGTCACTTCACCTAAACGCCACTTGCCCTAAAAGTCATTTGGCCTAA
>PNEQ01060968.1:0-14996 GCA_003012365.1 Medauroidea extradentata | reverse complement strand
AAACTGTTAAAATATCAGGTGTGCCATCCTAACAAAACATAATTTTCGTAGAAAGGGAACATGTCCAGGAAATGCATTTCTATGCAGAAAGGGAACATGTCCCGGACATGTTCCCTTTCTGCATCAAATTCCATATTCTTACACTTTTTTCATACAATTCTGCCCATGTAAAGCATTCCCTTTCTGCAGAGAACGAAGCATCTATGTTTGAAAATGCAATTTCCAGTAAAAAAACTATTTTCGTCAAAAAGTGGACATGTTCCCTTCCTGCATTTAGCGATTCAAATAAGAAAACTGACTCCGTGTCCAATGTGGATGAATATCACTGCAGAATGTAATGCTTGCGATGTATCGCGTAGAGATGAACTGCAGTTGAAAAAGGATCTTCCATGTCCCTAATATATATTTTGGGCAGTCGTGCATGTCTTTGGTCATCTATTTATTCATAATAGTTGACAACTTCATCCATGTGCCACATGAATTCGTTAGAATTCCTCGCCATTTTTCATAACTGGTCTCTACAGAACAGCTGGTGATTCGCCGAATGAGGTCTGGCCGTCATTCTCCTGCAATCTCCCAAAAAGTGTAAACTTGGTGAAGAATGGTTGTTCGCCGGCTATCCGCCGCTCTCTGAAAGAGGTCTATAATGTGCAAAACTCCAGATTAGGGTGGAGGGAAATTGGTTGTACTTCGAAAGACGTTTATAATTACAGGCCTAAGTTACCATCTTTCCTTAACAATTTGGCATATTTATTAAAAGGTTCTGTTACAAGTTTTTTTTCAGAGGTACTGTTTTTTGGCCTCCAGTCAAAGTTTTGCTTTTGAAAACCGCGCAGTCCTTACAAAAAAGTTATTCTTAAAATCTGAAAATACCAGCCAATGAAATTTTTCGAAATGGCTTTTACCAACACATCTGTTTTTCACTCGACCACGTTTTGTATGAGTGGATTTTTAAGTGGGTTGTATTTAGTGTGATCCTTGATCGTATCAAATTTACTGATATATAAACCAATATCGTACGATGCAGGCTCATTCAAACCACGGACATTACAAGAATCATAGGAATCTGAAGTGGGCACAGACACAGAAGAAAGGGTTCACCTGTAGGATTCTCGTTCGGCTTCGGCTGTGATGTCAAGGGCTTCAGTGGAAGGTAGATGTCGTCTGCACAGCCAGTCAATTTCCTTTTTCTTTTTACGAAAAGATCCATATTCTTTTTTACGCGTGAGGAAAAATACGTTCGCTATTTGTGTGCATACATCATAATTCCATCCAGTGTATCATTGGATCCGCAGTGTTACACCTTCTAACATACTGACACTGACATCTATCACCACTCGTAGCTCTGCTCACACGGCACGCCTGATGCCTCCTCGGGTTACAAAGTTTTACAGCTATGGCCTTGAAGACTGACATTGGGTGTCGAGTGCCCTTGTCCTACTGTTATGTGGCTAGTTTGTGAGACGGAGACGGATTGGTTAGCACCAGCGGCCGCGACGGACAGAACGAGAGAAACGTACTGTGTGTGTGCAACTATCCGGCCCAGTGTTTTACTTTGTTTTGCCATTTGGAACTGGCTCAAGGCCCTAGGGTATGGGGGTGTGGACCGCCCCATAAGTGTTCATGTAAGGTGTAGTTTTCTCCAGATCCTCCCTGCTTTTCCCGATCCGCAGCTGTTCCGACTCGCCAGGTGAGAGAAGGGCATGCCGGCACGAACAGACCACGACCCATCGAGCCTCGTGTTCCCGGCTACACGCTTAACCGGGTGACACCCAGAGAATTCCGACGCAGCTCCATTCCTACCTCACTCTCACCGGACACGGCGTCACTGTATCCGCCACTGTACTATTGTATACAAAAATATATTTAGTAATTTGTATGTAGGCTCTCAGATTAAAGGTATATTGTGATTTTTGTATTGTACTATATTGTAAATATGTATGTATATATGTATGTATCTTATAATGACAATACCTATACTGCGGTACAAGCTCTGTACACAGTGTAGTCCACGGGACAATAAAGAATTGAATTGAATCCATTGAAAAGAAACGCCGTGCAGTTTTCCGCGGTGCAGAATTTGTGCAGCTTGTGCATGTTTGTGTACGTAAAAGAAACGAGTAATGTTACATAGCGCCTGAAAATCTACCCGATTTACACCAGTCGCGTCTCTGGATAGCCTGTAATTTAACTTGTAAAACGACTCTTTACAGACAAACACATATTTTCAACACAAACTCACCATTTTTATTATCAGTCCCCTGTCTGTTTAACAACAACTTTTTTTACTCTTTTCTTTCTCTACCTCCATGGTATATTGACACAAGAAATATGACAAACTTTGATATAAATAGTCTTATAACATAGTCTATGTTCCGAAACGTAACATCCTCCCACCCTTTTGAATTTCTTGCATGAGGCAACAATTCAAAATCAAAACTGTGTTGTCCTGCACACTATGTTTATGTCTTGTATCTCATGGGTATCCTTACAGAGCGTCCACTCTTCGTCTTTACACCACACTGATAATTCGGCTTCCTCTCTTCTGTGGGTTCATCTCCTCCAGGCTTGTCGACATTTCTGCTGATGAAAATTGTTGTGAAGAGGACACTTCTAATGGTTAGATACATTGTATGGGTCTTGTTATCTCACGCCCAGATGTCTTTACTCGCACCACTCTTACATGTCCATCCTTTCCTGGGCACACTTCCACGATTTTTCCTATCGGCCACTCTAATCTTTTCTTGTCGTCTGTACCGATTAGCACCATGTCCCCGATTTTCATTGCCTTCTGGTTATTTGCTCCAGGTTTCTGCTGAACCAGAAGCCCTAAGTATTCGTCCCGAAATCATTTCCTCAAATCTTCGCACAACTGTTGTAGGAACCTTACTCGCCTGCAGAGAGATTCCCTTTCAAGGTGATCAATATCTAATACACCAACCAGCCGATAGTCATGAAGGAACATAGCAGGAGTCAATGGCATTAAGTCATTGGTATCCTCAGACAAGTATGTGAGAGGTCTAGCATTGATCACGGATTCCACCTCACATAAGATTGTCGAGACCTCCTCGTACATCAGGGATGCCCTTCCTAATGTTCTCCGCAAGAATATCTTGACCATTTGTTCCACTCGTTCCCACCATCCACTCCACCACGCAGCGGTAGGAGGAATGAACTTCCACTGTATCCTTAGGGAAGATGATTCCTGTTCTATTTTTGACCAATCCAGTGATTCAAATCTATTCTCTGCCCCTATGAAATTGGTCCCATTGTCACTATAAATCGCTCTGGGTCTTCCCCGTCTTGCAATGAATCCTCGTAAACCTTCAAGGAATGCGCTTGTAGACAGACTCAGTATCAGCTCCAAATGTATTGCCCGGTACACCGCACAGGTAAACAGAAGAATCCAAGCCTTCTCTCCTCCTTTCAAATACAATGGGCCAGCAATGTCAACTCCGCAGACTTTAAATGTCGAGGCATCATTCACCCTGTCCTCAAGCAGGGAGGCCGGTTCAGTAGTGACCTTCCTTGCCTCGAATCTCCGACATCGGACACACTTGTATATCACACTACAGACTGTATGTCTACCTCTCAAAATCCAGTACCTTTCTCTAAGTATTCCCAAAAGAATTTGGACACCAGCATGTAAGTTATTAATATGATAGTATCGGATCAGTATCTCTACAAGTTTGTGTTTCGATGGCAGAAAAACTAGATATCTGTACAACTTGTCATCTTCTCTTTGGACTATCTTAGACTTCACTCTCATAAGACCATCGGAATCTTCAAAAGTGCAGAGTGTTCTAATTCTTCTCCTGTCCGTCTCTTCCATTTCTTCTCTTTGGACAATACGGAGAAGTCTCCTCTCTGCCTCTTCTATCTCCTCAACGCGATGATTACCTCCTCTGCGGTTTCCAGCGTTTGACGCATTTCTGAGGAATCTTAGCACCCATGCAATGAGTCTCATAATCTGTGAAAGTTTTGAAAACCGTTGTAGGTACCACTGCATATCTTCCTTGGTTGATTGACTAATTAAGGAAGTAGTAATTTTTCTTCTCTCACTCTGAATTTCTACATTGTTATTCTTGACTTCAGACCTAGGCCAATCTTCTTGTCTTAACTTCAGCCATTTTGGCCCCTCCCACTATCGAGAATTTACAAGGAATTCCGCAGAGCAGCCTCTTGAGGGCAGATCTGCTGGATTCTGCTCTCCTGGCACATGATGCCAGTCTCCCTGTTTTGTGAGTGTTCTGATTTCCCTCACACGATTGTTGACGAACACACCACAGGCCAGGGCAGGACAACCTTATGGGATTTACTGTTGCGCTTTTTGAAGAGGTCGAGCACGTAGTTCCGTCCCTATACGCTTTGGAGCGCTAGTGAAGGACGATTCTAGCACCACCAAGCGGCTGCGGCCGTAACTTGTTCAGACTTTGTACCGACCCCTCCCCCTTCCCCCTTCCTGACAAAAAACTGTTTGGTTTGGTCGGCCTGCCATTCAGGTAGAGACCAGAGTGAGAGGGAAAGAGAGAAAAAGGGATGAATTTGTGGGTGGGGGACTGAGGTACAGCATTGCTCGGTGAGCAGAGTCTTCGCCGAGGAGACTGGGCGTGGCTAGACTGTGTGTGCTGAAAAGCTATCTAATTTATTTTTTAAATTTTATTTTATTTATTTATTTATTTAACACGAGCAAAAGTGCCAAATTATTTATCATATGTTATTTCATTTCGTCAACACCAATAATTTAAAATAATTTATTTTCTTTGTCATTAGGTCTTATAATTTGCTAATTAATTTAGATCCATTCAACAATTTAAACACAAACAAATTATTTAAACATATCCCCTTTCCAAGAAGAAAAGAAGAAGAATCTTCCCAATCTGTTTACAAATGATATAATTCTGAGGTAACAAGCAATCGAATTGAGAACCTCCTAATTTTTTAAGTCGGTTAAAAATATGCTTAGTATTGAGGTTCAATGAAATTTATTGCACCCCTTACCAGATATGAAATGTAAGTTACTGACCATACAAATATGCATAGAAATGCTAAAACCACTACAAGCTCTTCACAGTAAAGCGAGCACTTTGGACAAATATGTTCAGAATCTTCACTGTGTTAGTCTATCGTAGTGACCTCATACCTTAACCTCTGATTTAAGAGAAATCTATACACAGTACTTGTTACCTGAAGTGCTGTGTTTGTTTTAACAAACTGAAGAAATATACAAATTACCTGAAAGTAGAAACATAAACATGGTTCTAAAAATTACTTACTTTACCATGAAAATCCTATATATGTAAAAATAATATTGCGAGTTGCAACCTAGAACAGTTAACACCACCAAGCTAGAGCTTTCGTTGTGAGTCTGTCAGCTCTGAATAGGAACGTGAAATGAAATATTATGTTGCTGCTGCCTGTAGGTAAAATAAACATTTTTAAAAGGCTGCTGGAACAAACTTGAGATAGCAGTTCTCACCGCTGCATTTCTTCCTACCAACCTACATAGGTGAGATGACATAAGTGTGGAGAAGCGACAAAATGAAAATAATGAACGAGAAAACCCCAATTTCAACACGATCCGCACCTAAGAATTTGGGACGGGTAAACCTTCTAGAAAATTGTAAAACGCTTCTTTTATACCGAGAGCACATAGATTCATATAGGAATATTTACTGCGCTCTTAGCAGCAGATGTCAGTAGGACCTACTTCGCATACTGCCCGTGTTGACAGTTATGTTTTTACAACTCTAAAAACGTTCTCACTAACAACATTATTAAGATAGCAAATTAAATTAACAACTATTTTCTAAATAATGTGGTAAATGAAATAAAACCTACAAATAATGACGAAACAGATATTAATCTTTTAGGAAATGTTTTTACAATTTAACATAAAAAATGTGAATATAATGGTGCAAACCACACATGTGAATCTATAACCAATTCTTTGAAATATAAAAATTCTTGTTAATATAATGAGTTAAGTAGTAAACTCATAAAATTTTGTGGAAGTGAGCTTAATAAACCTTAGTTTAATATGTAAAAAAAAAAAATTTAGAGCACTGTTATCTTTCCTGACAGACTAAACCATGCAGTAACCATCCCTACACGTGCCTAGAAACGGGAATAGAAACTAAATAACAGACTATAGCCCTATTAAACACCTTTTAGAAGGCAATAGAAAAACTTATTTACAAAGATTGTAAGATCATATAATAAAATATCAAATATCACCTTCACATTTTGCATTCCAGCATGATTATTCAATAGAAAATTATTTTTTCAGTCAATCAATACTATTATAGAAGTATTAAATAAAAATCAACAGGGTGTTGGTGTGTTAGGGGCCTGTATGATTTAGATAAAGTATTTGATTGTGTAAATTATAATGTATTTTACTAACAAAAATGCATCATTATTGGATAAGGAATAATTTCCAAAAGTTTTTTTTTTTACTATCTTAGTAAAATAATACAGGTAATATATCTAAAAAATAAAGACAGCACGGAGACCTTTTCTGAAGTAGTAAAAATAAAAAAATTTGGTGCCCCAGGGATCTGTTTTGGGTCATCTTCAATTTTTAATTTGCAGAAATGACATTCCATATTTCATCTATGGACAAGGCAACACTATAATATTTGCTGATGATACGTGGTTTTTGGTGAGTCATAAAACAGATGATCAGTTAATAGCAAAAGTCAAGGAGGTTGATTCAAAAATATCTGACTGGATTATATCCAACAAATTAGTAGAAAATTTTGATAAAACCAATTTTATAATATTTTCTACACAAAAGAGTACAAATCATATATGTATTGAAATAATTATAAAATAAATAAAGTAGATGATGATAAATTTCTGGGAGTATAGATAGAAAAAATGTTATTGGGAAAGCGATATTTCCTTTCTAATCCCAAAATTGACTCAGGCTGTTTTTGTACTTAGCTGCATGAGCAATGTCTTAACTTAACTTAAAAGCATCAATTTTGCATATTTTCATTCATTAATATTGTTACAATTTTGAGGAGCACAAACTTTTCATGTGGGCAATACCCATGAGTTCTTTTGGGATAGAGGTCTTATAATTATAAATAAAAGAGTTAAATCAAGTACTGAATTTAATAGCACACAAAGCTACGAAATACACGAAACAGTAATCAACTATAACTCTCACAACACAATTAACTATGCACACAATTAGTACTGTTCCACAGAATGTTAATTAACTTAGGCAATTAAAGCACAAGAATATTTACCATTAATTAATTAAACACTACAAATCACAATAAAAGTCCAGTCATATATCCAATCAACAGTTACTCAAACGACAATATACAACCTTAACAGTCCTAAGGGAGGATGGCTCACCATGTACAGTGCAACACCCAGAGTGCACCACTGTCTTCACTCGTGAGGTCTTCGGTTCGACTCCCGACGCACACATCCTTCTTCACCTGTCGACCCGTAGCAGAAGTCATCTTGTCTCACCCAGTACTGCTCCGAAGGTATGTGCCTGTAGCCTCGCAGTAGACTTCGACGTCACCAAGACGTCTTCCTGACATCACCAAGATGTCTTCATCAGCATCTCTACACAAGCTTAGCACCTCCTCCGAGCAGGACCAATAGCGAACTCTCGAAGCACTTCTTCTCTTGAATCACCAGGTAGACAGTCTCCTCAAGTCACCAGTTACTGCCCTCTTCGACACAACACCGTCAGTGCTGTTCTCCACAACTCACCACCTCTGTAGCACTCCAACACAACACCACAAGTGTTGTTCGTCCTTCCTGCAGCCCGCTGGCGTCACACAGCCTCGACACCAACCACCGCTGCCGTGTTGCCATCCTCGAGACACAACACTTCGTCAACCCAGTCGCGCCGACACAACACCTGAGTGTTGTGTGTCCCTTCTATAGGGCGATGATGTTACTCAGCCTCGACACCGACCACCGCTGCCGTCGTGTTGCCATCCTCGAGTCGCTACACCTCGTCAGCTCCGCCGATGTTACATCAGCCTCGGCGCCGTCGTGATTCGGCCCCCAAGATGCTGGAACCTCATATCTGTGCCGCCGCCAGTGTCTCCTCTCGGCCCGTCACTTCTAACGACGTCCATCGCCGCCCCAGTGGCAACGCCACCCCTAAAGGCGCTGCCCCTCTTCAGATTTCGAACTCCAGACTCACTGACTCGTCACGACTCCACAAGACCGCACAATACTAGACTCTTCCGACTCTCTTCCAGACTCTGCAATACTAGACTCCGCACAAGACTCTTCAATACTGACTCTTCACTACTAGACTGACTCATGTTGCGCAGTTCCGAGGCTTTTATACGACCCCTTCAATGACGTCAATGGCTGATGAAATACGATGACCTGAAGTCTAAAAATAGACATTACCTCGGTCGTACTTGTCGATAGTCACGTATTCGCACTGGCGTCATCGGGGAAACCCAGTGACGTCTCTCGGGAGATGCGACAAAGCTGTGAAAACCCATGACATCACTGGTTGACTCACAGGGCTGACCACCTAGCATGATGTAATGCGCCTGCTGCCCGGCCAACATGCAAAAATATCTTATGGGATAGTTAATTTTTTTGGAGGAAGGGGGAGGGGTACGAAAATTCTGATGACGCTAAAAATATTTAAATAACAAAATACAGCAATTAGAATAATTACACAGAGTTATAATACTGAAGTAAAAAATGCAAATAAAGAAACCGCCACATAAAACGATCCTTTAATAAGTAAAAACAATAACTTCATACTATTTTTGATTCTTAAATGCGTCGGGGGACCACTATGTGAATAAAATAGGTAGTTATAATTATGAAACATGAAACACAAAAAAAGCAGCAAAACTTACGTATGGTGTACATACTGTACATATGTGACAATTCCAAAGATAAACCCAATATGCTATATTTACATTGAGTTTTTGGATTGATGCATTATTTAGTGGATTTGGTCTTGCTGTTTTATCCTATTCCATTTCAGTTCCTAACTACTCATCTGGTTTACAGGTTAATTAAAATAATTAGACCTAACTATTACGAATTTTTTTAACTTTTTAAATGATGGTTTTATGCGTCAGGGTTTTATTTTTTTTTTTTTTTAGTTTTTAATTTAAGTGTTATTTGCAGTTATTCAAACTTTAATACTTCTAAAATGATTGTAAAAAGCAAAGATAATTCCGAAAAAAACTACCTACACCGTTAGGCTTTTCATTAAATAATAATAAGATGAACGTATGTTAACTACACGAATATAAAACAGCTTAAGACTAAAAGTAGCACAAACAATTTTTTGGTCGGGAACAATCAGCTGAAATTTGTCAGTGTTGTTCGGAGACACTGTGGGCATAATGCAAGGTTGCTTTTAGTCTGGTTCAAGTTTGCCGAAACTAATATACTTTGGTTTTTTGACAGCATTGTCTGCAAAACAATTGTCCTTTCAAATCTTAACATTTAATTAGATATGCAGCTTAGACCTATGTACTGTATGTGTTTGACTAAAATCTAACTTCGACATGGAATTGACAACAAATACATAAACTATTACCTATAGTGCCACAAAACTGAAAATGCATGAAAATCAAATTTTCTGAACTCATATAACTTTGATGATTGAGTATCTGCGATTCTGATAGCAATCATTATTACGACTGCACACAAAAAGTCACTGTTTTGTTAACACCACCGATAATGTAAAAACTAAAATTTATGTAACACTAGTTGGTTCCCGCAACTTCGTCTGCGGGGTTTTCTATTTAATGCGATAATGTTACTGAAAAAAAATTTTTTTTGAAAAGTGCTAAATTGGGTAAAATGATGTAAATGGCCATTAATGTCTATTTTAGAAACATTTTGAAAAGGAAAATTACTAAAAAATTTTTTTTTGGTTAACCTGTTCTGCCTCCCACCTCCTCCGAACTATAATTTGTTTTGGTAGAAACTTGTGTTTTCTCACTAAATTAAAATCATTTTGGGCACCTCGTTCTGTCCCTACAGGCCTGCCCCATTTGACCCAACCTCCCTCCAAAAGTTAATTTTTTGTCAGCTTTAAATTTTGGAGTCGCACACGCACAACGCACCAAAGTTTTATAGTATATTTGCTAGGTTTTACGGTGTCCCATTCTGTCCCTCTCTTCCATTCCCCCTCCCCCTTACTAAAAAATAATTCAAACCACTCACTAAGTTAATTTATTCATTAAATTTTTTGGGCATCCAGTTCTGTCCCTAACTTGTTTTGCCGTCTCCCGCCCAAATTTTTGTAGAAATTTCATTGTAGTTGAATGACTGGTATTGAACCGCATGGAAGACGAACAATAAATGATTTTTAGGACATAAACTAGCAATTCACCTGCGGCACTGCTCGCGTGTATTACTCGTAACAGCGAGTAGTTACTTCAATCGGAAAATACCTTTGTACGCCAGATTAGTAGCTCGGCCATCAAGTGTTAGTATAAATAAGCTGCAGGTTGAGCTAACTCTGCTGCTAGCTACATAGCTATAGCTGCCATCTGAAAAACAGTCACTCTATTCCAGCCAATCTTAACAACTATCCCTGGCCGTATTTATAGTCATAGCTAAACAGAACCTTGAATATGAGAGAGTATTTGGTTGGTATAAATAGTATACATTATATGATGACTCGTTTACATCTAGTGCGATTATTGATGGCAGTGTCCTCAATACGTAGGCATCTAAAGTTATTTAGAAATAAATAAAATATTCACTCACTGGGTAAATAGAGGTTGTACAACCATATGTAACGGTATAATTGCAGAATGTTAACTTCTCTATAAGTTACTTCTGTAATGCTGTAGGTACTTGCCTTCTGGATAGTCTGTTTTGAGATGTTTACAGAGGCAAACATACCATCCCCCCAAACGGGTATTTTAGTTTTTTTTCTCATCATAAAAACTGAGCTAATTATTTATCGTGTTTGCATAAACATTCTGAAGCAAAATATACCTCAATATCTCAACTGGTTAGGTGGATATCATGGGGTGAATGAAAACAAATTTGGCACTTTTTTGCCTTTTTAGTGATCGAACTTTGCAAAATCTTACCATCATATGTTAAAAATGTATGTAAGTATCCAACTGAGATGAAAATCCCGACAACAACCCATTGAGTCAAAGTGTAATCGACGATTCATTTAATAACTTAATAATAGATGTCCAATACTAAACGAAAACACATTTAAGGTCTTTTCACCCCCTTAAAGACTGAATTTCGAAAATCCCTTAAATTGACTAATATGTTTTTTTTATGTCTGACCCATTTATGTAAAAGTCACGACGATAGGCCGTCGGGTTCTAACTATGTAGACGAATATTAATAAGCACATTTCACCCTTTATAAAACACATTTCACCCTTATTCATCCCCTTAGGGGACGAATTTCGAAAAATGCCTTCTAGTTCTCACATATGACCTACAGGGAGCCCACACAAAAAATTTCACGTTCCTAGTTTTAGCGGTTTGGGCTGCAGTTTGATATGTCAGTCAGTCAGTGTTCTCATGTATAGGCTACATGGAGACGAGTACACCGACATCGCTAATCAATAACAAGTAGTGTTTTTGTTTGTCTGAGTGTCGTCATGGTCATGAAGGGCAAACTATAACACTGGACATGAAATAAACACAATGCCATGGATGCATTCACAGTGGTTTACTACAAATTACCTTAATTATAAAAATTTTGCAGACTTAACAGAAAATTTCCGGAACATACATATTTGGTTCGTTGATTAGAATTATAGGATCTTTTACACACGCGCGAACCTGGTAAAGCACGCACAGTTTCACTGATGTGAGGGAACAACTAGCCTATTCGGGTCATTCCGCACAAAATGGGACATTACAGTGATTTTAAAAATATGTTTATAGCTATATGTGTACAGAAATTCGGAAATATTTAATGTTTTGAACATTAAACATAGAGGGGCGGAAGCAGCTATTTCCAAGGCTCTCAGGTGAAGCCTATTTGAAATTGGTCGGCCATTTTATCGATAGTCAAAACATTGTCAGCTGATGCAAGTTGTAATGTAGGTTATACGAGAATCGCGAGAAATATTTTGGGATATTGATCGTTGTGTCGAGTCCGTTGCAACTACACCTGATTAATGTATCACTAGAGAACATTCGTACCCTTGCCAACATGAAATATGTATTAAATTGCTGCAGTCCACAACATTTTTGTGATGACTATCTTAGTGTTCGGCTGCACACACTACAGCAATAAAATAAAAGCATACTACAACTACTATAGACTTTATTTATGCAGTTTAGATACAGTAAATTGTACTGTTACGTTATGGGAGGCTGCAATGAGACAGGATAAAAGGTAGGTACCGAACTTTTTGGTTTACAATCAACACAAATCAAAATTTACGAAACACAACATTTAATGAATCGTAAAGAAATTCATTACTGGGAGGAGAAGGAAAATACATACTGCTTGATAGTATGGTATGGTATAGACTCGAATATGTTGCCAAAGAGAAGGATTAATATCTGGAACTTGAGGTGCGGGAACGGGAAAAGTTGCAAAGAGTGTGATATTTGTCTTACTTGAATATCTATTATTTTACGTATATGAATTATATTCTTATTTTTATTTTCTTCAACTCCCACAATGATACCTTGTTGTGCAGTAAGGTTTAAAGGAGAAATTAAAGCTACAGAATTTTCTACCAGAGAAATGAGGAAAGAAAATGATCAATAACCTCCTGTATGTGCAATAGATTTATTAAGTGAAATAAATAAATTTGATGTAGTAGTTCTTATATGGGTGAAAACACAGGAAATTACAAATCATTTACGCTATTGAAAACTAAATCAAGACAAACATTACATGAGGTGGGAGTCGTGACTCTGTAAGTTGGACTAGCGACCTGACCTCTCCTGGGTACGAACTAGGAGGGTGACTTCCGAAAACTCAACGATGACTAAAACTCATATTTCTGTACGAGCTGTTTCTTAGTCTCCCGGCAGTGGGTTATTATTTGTGGGCGCATATTAAAAAACACAGATGTTGAAGAATGTCTCGTATTTAAGAACTTAATCTGTAGTTTTGAAAACTTAAATGAGTCTCTGCCTTTGATAAATGATAGAAGCCCAAGCAAAGTTTGAATTTGAATGTGTAGGTTACAGCAAATCTTCCACGACGTCACTCTCGTAAAACGACTGGACTTTTCAAAATAACATCTGGGTATGGTTTCCCAGCTCAAAAGACATCCTTCCTTCCTTCTGGCATTTGTTCGAACCGATGTCGAAGGTGATCAACTCTAGAAGTCTTGAAGTCAGCCCGTCGTAATTCATGAAAAAAAAAAAATCTTTTTTTTAAACCGTTGTGTTATCATCCTCGAACAAAAAACTTCGTCTCAACGCCCCTTTCTCCTTGACCACCGCGACCTATCGATACCCAGGATCATCTCAGACCCGTGACCTCAGTAATCAACATTATAAACATTAAAGAAAAAGGAAAAAAAATTAAGTTCTGCCACAGACAATAAAACATACATAGAATAAATACCTTCGTGAATAAACAAACCATTATCCTGGTGCGAGGCATACTGTGACCAAAGACACATCATGATTTACTTTATGTAAATAACTTAACAGGAGAAATTTAATATTCATTCTGGCAAAACGACATGTCACAGAATTACCCCGGTCAGGCGCTGAAACAATCCAAAAAAATATTAACTTGTGGATAGTTACATAAGCCGATCTCCTTAAGCAAGAAACATATTAAATTTCTTAACTCATAACATTACAATTTTAGAATAAAATAATAAATCATTATAATAAACATTACTCAGTTAATGAGAAAAAAATCTTAAGTGTCAATTATCATGTCTATGAGAAAAAAAAAACAATCTAGTGTCCAATACTGTTCTTGCCAACCTAAAATGTCTTTAATGGCACCCTATAAGTTAAAGTTATGTAAAGAAAAGTCTTTCCACCCAAGTTCTCACCTAAACGTTCACTCAGTAAAATAAGTATCTAGTAACATTTCAGTATCTCACGTATCCAGCGCTCTCTGTCTTACTGACGTGAAACTCTTCTGAACACTTTGTAGAACTGCAACTCGTCATGACGATCTGCGTCGCGGTTGTATACTCCGAACTCTGCAAGGTAACCGCGCGTCGTCGACGTTGACTGGAACAATCTCATGTAACAGGGTAAATGGTTTCGTAGAGAGGCTTATGTGTTAACATCACATCTGTTAAAGAAAAGTCACATACACTCCGATCCCACGTTCATTCCTCATCTTGTGTCGGGAAGCGTGGTGTTCATGCTTTTCTGCGAATATCTGGCCCTGCCATCTATACTGTCCACCTCAGCCGACGAATAGGCCGATCACCACCCACCACTTACCAATCACGACTATGAAGGGATTTCAGTGAATGAATGTGTATTTGTACCTTAAATTGGAAACAAAATCTGCAACATGCAGAAAGAAGTATTCTTCTCTGAATGAAATGATAATGCAGTGCTTGTGTGTTAATAAATGAATTAATTATAAAATATTATCAGGGTAAATTAAAATCCTAATTATTTCTCCATGAAAACTGTTTCATTTCCTCTTGGCACATATTTGGAGTTTGGTCGTGTAATGCATCAAAGTTTTAATACTTCTCAGTCGTACAACTTGCTGTTTCCTGTATCGATGACATTCCTATTCTTCTTTGATCATTTCAGGAACTTCCAGTTATATATATATATATATATATATATATATATATATATATATATATATATATATATATATATATATATTGACACGGGTCGTCCCTGACCTCCCCTGATCTGAGCCCGTCGTGCGCATCAAGCCCGGCGGCTTGTGCATATTGGAACGCACCCGCCCACGTGCGCGACGAGGTAGCGGCGCCTAGACGCCGCCCCCGCGACGTCGAGTGGACGTAATATGTGCCTCGGACCCAGAGAACGACCATCCATTGGTAGGAAAGTGCCCCCTTGACG
>PNEQ01060967.1:0-15012 GCA_003012365.1 Medauroidea extradentata | reverse complement strand
AAAAAAAAAAAAAAAAAAAAAAAAAAAAAAAAAAAAAAAAAAAAAAAAAAAAAAAAAAAAAAAAAAAAAAAAAAAAAAAAAAAAAAAAAAAAAAAAAAAAAAAAAAAAAAAAAAAAAAAAAAAAAACTCTGTGACTATGTAATGAAGTAAGAAGGTGTACAAAAGTGTAATCTACGGATTGTCAAGCCTTGATTTTCTATAATAAGCGAGGGAAAATATTTATGTCAAAAATTATGATAATTCTCTGCTTTGGCACTCCATCCCCTTAAGAATGATGATGCAAACAGCGTTACTCTAATGATTATATGCATGGTGAAACAAGGCTATGCACTGTTCTCTCAAGTAGACATTTTCATGTAATGTATTAATCACATGTTTCTAGATAAAAACAATGCAAGACGTAGCAAATTTTCAAATCTTGTTACTAAATAGTATTTACAATATAACAAACAGGAAAATTTATCAAAGTTACTATTTAAATATATAACTACATATATTTATATTTAATCCTATCCATGCACACACTTTCTATCTTACTTTACAAGAATTTCTATATTAATCGTAGTTAAAGACTACATGATCGCTGTAGACATTTTGAGCACTTTGATTCGTCCATAAGTACCTATATGATTGGAACATTTCGAACTGGGATAGGTATTTTGTGTCACCGCACGTATATATTTTTATTTTAACATTATTAAAGTTTTTGAAGGAAAAAACGCACCAATTAATTTACCATATTACTGCTTCTTTGCAACCTTCAAGATTATTCTTTTTCTACAAAAAAATTTAGTAAATAATAAAACTCGCTAAATTAAGGCAAGTCGGTTTTTGCGCCCCTAGGTAGCGCCCTATGTGCGGGTACGAGGATTATTGAGCAATGTAGTAAACAGTAACGTCCCAGTAATATTTACAGTTTAAAACATCAACTATGTTAGTAAGTACATTCCTTTACGTAACAAATAGCCAGCCTGGAGTACGATATTTTGAAGGTTAAAGCAAAACAACGTTACCGGGTGAATTATATACGGTCTTATAAATCTACCGACCTTCCCCGCGATTGTCGAAACTAAACATTCTAGTGTTGGAATTGGGCAGGGAACAGTAAACAGATTTCGTTTGTGTATACTTAAATTTTAACCACAGTGACAGGAAATTTTTAAGTACTACTGCTTTAATTTTTTAACTGCGCAGACCCAGTTTCGTATAACTTCAGTTAACTATGACTGCTACTTTTGGACATTAAATGATGTTATTTTGTAATATGTGTAAAACTGAAATACATTAATAGTTCTAAAATGATTTTAGAGATGTCAATCATCACTGGTAGGCCTACTGTAAATGTTATCTTGCATTGTGACACATATCACAAAATATTTACAGTTATTGCCCATAAGTAGGTGTCAAATTATAATGAAGCCCTGGCCTCAATGATGTAAGCCCGTAGAGGTATGAGATCAGTATGGACAAGTAGTTTGGACGCGGCATCTCGTCTCCCGAGCGTTGAAGTCTCCGAGGATCTAGAGCTGGCATTGCGGGCGGCGCGGCGGGGCTAGGTGCTAGATCCTGACAGATGACGGCAGTGCTGGCAGGGCAGGCAGATAGGCCGGGACAAGTGCAATATTCCTCGCTGACTGGCACAACACTGCACAAGTCACGGACTACCTGCGAGCCACCTCCATCCTCCACACACAGTGTTGCCAGACATCCACCACCTGCAACAACCACCACTGCAGTTGGCAACACTCTTCTTATATAGGTAGTTCGCTATCAACTGAGCACTCTTGAATGTTTGCTACAGCAGTACTATGACTGATACCTAGACTGCTTTGTTTGTATTAAAAAGTGGCAGGAAACTGTAACTTATCTGAAAGGAAAACAAGTAATCAGGGCTTTTAAAGTGCTCACTTCATCCTGAATGATCTATACATATTGACAACAACACGTCTGAAGTCGGGTTTACACAGTTGAAAACTTAAGAAGTACGCAGTAGAGTCGTAAAAATGGAGTGTACACATAGCGACCTTAATGCCTATGTTTAGCCACAGGATCAGACTTTGAACATTGTATTTTTGGCTGTATAGGTTACATCGGAGGCTACTGTTAAAAACACTTGGTGAAATAATGAATAAATAATAATTGCCAGACATTTAAACGACACTCCACTACTGTTTACAATTAAAAACTTGAATTACGTGGCAAATTATATTTTTTCCTCCTAGTAACATGCCGTCCTAAATGAATTTTATAAAAAATTGCTATAAACATAGTATATTATCATCATTTTCAGATTTTTTTTTAAGTAGAAAGGAATTTTATCGTATGTTTTTAAATATTTTAGCATCTGGCACATAATATATAATTTCAGTGTAAACTGTTTTATTCAAGTAAGTCACTCGTGTTTTGTTATTGCTATGTTTCCGTAAATTGCAAATCTTGACACTGTCACGTCGATTGTAAACTTAGCACAGATAATATTTCCATCACGTTGATATGAACTGAACTGTTGCTGCTAAACTCGGCAGTGTACACTTACATTAAGGCCACCGCCCACCTGGAAGTCTTGGCGATGGCAAGGGCATGGATTTATAATTGTACACGGCGCAGCTCAGGAATTGTAATTTCGTCGCCTTGGAACAAGAAACCGATTTCCTACACTGAGAAGAGTGTATTGATACTGGAGAACGTAGGGAAGATGATGATATGGCGTGAAAGATACCCGCCGAGTGTTTATATATATTTAAACAATGACACGCAGTGCTGTGCAGGTGTGCGAGGAATATTGCAAGTTTCCAGGGTATTTTAAAACATCTTACTTACTATACAGGACCGGATCTAACCTGGCAAGAGGGGGGGGGGGGCAAAGAGGTGAGTGAGTGAGATAGTTTGGCCAGCGTTTATCATCGAGGTCTTCAGCGCTGGCGAGGGGTGACATGAGGTGAGTACGGAGCAGCGCCGGAATGAAGGATCGGGGGAAGCGGGAGATCCCCGAGAAAACACGCCGACCAACGACACGACCCCCACATGCGCAAATCCAGGTCCAACCCAGCCGGGAATCGAACCCGGATCACCTTGGTGGAAGGCGAATGGTGTGACCGCGGCCCCCAGGAGGGGGGGAGGGGGGAGAAATACGTGTGCCCACGGCGACAGTCTGAAGGTGCGGCAAACAGTATATGTCCTATAGGCATCTGTGTAGACGAGGCCTTATCACATATCATTGTGGTATTCACCGAGACGAACAAACATGTCAGTTGTGGCATGTACAGTAAGTATGTATAGCCCTTATAGCTCGGTTATTATTTCTGAATATCTAGAGCGCAGTTGGTCCTAACCACCACTGCACTTAGCAATTATTATTTAGTCTTTATTTTACTAACTGTTTTAACCACAACTATAAATACAAGTTTGTTCCTAATGACAGACTGCACAAGAGAAAAATTTTAACAAATGCTTCATTCTGGTCAATGTCTAGGATTGTTTTGTAGTTCACTTTTTCCATACTGACTTTCAAATATATGTGAATTTCAGTTGGCGTTTATAGCGTTTATGTATCTACCGCACACTCTTAAGAGTGGGAACTAGAAGCTGAACTATATTTATCTCTTTTCTGCAATTACTTCTACTTTAAAATACTTTCTGATAAATGTGGCAATATTGAGGAATAGAATATATGTGTGATGAATTGTGGAGATCATAAGAGTGTTATATGTTCATCTTGCAATCATTCTTGAAAGTTAACCTATCGTTCCCTTGCAATGATTCTGTATGGACAATTAATGAAAGATTCCATATAACTTACGCCAAGCAGTTCATCAAGAATATACGCTATGTCTTGTCGAACAGGAAATTTTGATCATACAACTTGAATAAATCTTATTACTCGAAAACTGAAACTACAAGAAAATTATGCAACACTCTCCCTTAAGAAACTTTGCTACTTCACACACTGCAAACTATGTAGCTGATTTTTTTTAAATTCATAACCCTTTTTATAAACATGAGTGTCGGGTTTCCGAAATAGCTAAAAACTGCTTTATTCGCACTACCGTAACTGGGAAAATACATACCGCATTCACAAAACACGGATACAAACATTCATTTAAACCGAACTTGGCACAAATAAAATGATATGGCAACTCCTTAAAGTACCACAGGCTACAGAACAATAGTTAAGTACTGCACGCTGAGTGGCTGGCACGCAGAGGTGATACTATGTTACATACACCAGTCAGCTGCACCCTTAGTACTCCATCGAGGTTATGCCTCACACACACAAACACACCATACCAAGGTAGCCATATCGCGGTACGCAGCGATATGAGCAGGAATATATCAATAAGAGCAAAGTTTCTGCCGAATAAGCGCACAAAAACACTGTATGAGGCATACGACAGCTAATTACAATTACTGGTTGCCAACGTAACACTAATGAAATTCTGTAACATACGAATTTGAAAATTAGCAAAGGTATTTTATTTTATTTGAGCCAAAACGTTTCATTATAGTAAAACATAGTCGCGGCATATTTCTACAAATGAAACCATACCTCTTACAAATATAAAACTTATCAAAACAACTAACATTATTTCACGGCCTCCCCTTTAAACGCAACAGCGCCTTCCCTAACAATTAACCACGCGTTGAAGAAATAAAATACATGAAACATGACATATGTGTAAAATAACAATACGTTTACGTCACAATGATCAACTACACTACATCTTACATCAACTATTATTATAAAAATATTTACAATAATAATATAATTAAAAATAAAATGCTCGAGTGTAAATAGAGTCAAAAGGTCAAGAAATTCACGACAGAAATAACTTGGTCGTATGAAAGGATGAAAGCATAGTGAGAAGAACAAAGAAGTGTTGCGTCTGAAAGAATCTCGCATCAAGTAGAAGCTTCGTGTGGTCCTTTAACGTCCTATACGTGTATAATAATAATAATAATAATAAACAATAAGTCTAAAGCAAAAAATTCTATCACAAAGCCGCCACTCACGTGCGTATACACAGATCCACACACCCATACATACATACATACATACATACATATATACATACATACATACATACATACATACATACATACACATACATACAGACAGATTCAATAGGTTATGAATACAGAAGAGCAATAAAAAGCGCACCTTCAATATTCGCGACGTAGTTTGTTGCTGTACTGTACATATGTGCATATGCACCATGTGATCATAGGCGGTTACACAATTGAAAACTTTAACACTAGACTTAACGCTAGATTTCAATACATGGCACACAATAATGTTGCCACAGCTAAAGTCAAGCAGCGTAGACTTTACGTTTCCGATAAACTGGAAGCCTAAAGTCTAAGTCAAGATGGCAGTTTGCAAAGAAGCAGCAGATAATGCAAGCTGTAATGAAACATGTTTATTTCTAAGTATGTTATTATTTTGCAACGCTGAGAATTCATGAAAACATAACCGACGTGCCTTATGCAAACTGTACCCAGGGAATCATGTAAACAGCGTTAGATACGTATTCGTAAACGAAATGTAAGTTTAGTTTTGGTTTTCTGCAAAGTAGTGAAATAGGCGTATACGAAAAACAAAGGGCATATTTTCGGAATATTTGCGTGATTCGCTTTTACGGAAAATATTCACGTTTCGAGAGAAAGATTCTCAACTGTTTTTCAACTGTTGTTACTTCAACTTTGTATTGTGAATTGGTGAAATACAGTACTTAAAGTAACAGAAACTTGAAGTAAAATGTTAAAGTAATCAATTGTGTACAGGCATTTATGCTGTTCCCTTAGACCGTACCAATCCTTGTTCTCTCAGTGTTGGGTTTGCTCAAGGTCATCGACCTTGCAAGTATCACGGTGCCTGGTAATGTAGGCACATAATCCGCATACTGATGTAACACTGGCCAATGAGCACACTCGACATTCTTAGACCTGACAATGAGAACTACTTGTCAGTCATGTAAGCTCCGGAGATGCTTATTTCTAACTCTCCACTCTCCATCAGGCGAGAATGAACACGTCATTTCAAACATCACCGCAGCATTTCTGAAGCCTGGCTTTCATCAATTCTCTCACCTCCTCGCAATAATAATACTTAATTAATGGCAGGGTTGAGACATTGTCACCTTGTCTTACACTGGATCATTAAATGTCTATCTACAATTTACAATGATTTGTAACTTTTCAACCTTAAGGCGCCTGCCTGCCTTATGAACAACGTTGCAATGTGCTAGCACAACGCTTTTATCTAAGAAACTACTAAACGTGTTTCGAATGTGTACATTTACAAAAAGAACAAACACTTCAAACGACATCGGAATATTAGTTTCAAAACATCACGTTAATTAGAAAATTTCTGAGCACCTCAAATTGGCTAAAACGGCTTTTCCAATCTATTACATCTAATCAACTACTGAAGGGATTCGTGTGAAACTACTACAGAAGCATGTAATGGACGTAGCTTAAAATTTTCCACCAATAAAAAGATGGGGTCAGCACTGGACGTGTCAGTCAGGCGAGTGATCTACGATACCACTGCACGGCAGTAGAGGCGATACCGCACCAGACGAGCCGGTCAACATCGCCCTTGGCGTCGTGCCTCACCCACACTAACACACGGCCAGTAGGCGGGTGCCTTAAATGTAAGTAAATACAAAAAAAAATAGCTACATATAATGAGAAACTGAAAATAACATGATTATGACGACATTGAAACAAAATAATAACAAAGACACTACACAATAACACAAAATACTCAGGAAGAAAATTTTTTGTAGGAAATGACTCTTGCCTTATTATTTTGTGACATGCACAATATTATTTTTACGATGTCCACAGTATTTTAATGGTGACAGTAAAATTATTTTGTTGTGAACACAAAACGTACTGATTGGCAGGGACAATACGAACAAAATATTTTGTAGTTGACACAAAATTATTTTTTTCCTGGATAAATCAAGATGGCTCCAAGAGAGGCTGAAAAGTGACAAGAATATTCAAGGCAAACAGCGTTGTAAAATAAAGGTGACCAACATACTTGAACACTAAATATTACATGTGCAATAGACAAAACTGTAAAATAAAACCTACCTGAGCTAGCAAAGCTGAGTATGAAACAAAAAAAAAAAACTTTTAAACGGTCGATATGGATATAAATAAAAATCTATGCAATTGATAGGTTTACGCCACTGTTGATCTAAACATGGCAGAGTAAGAAATAAACACAACACAGTGTATAATTTCAGTGTACTTGGAGGTTGACGGCTGAAACCTCATTAAAACATTATTATTTCTGTGAAGACAGTTGTAAGCGGTCACGTTACGGCGCCAAACTATTTGTTTACTGAGGCATGTTGCCTGCCCTGCGCGTTTTATGGCTTATACAGTCAGCACAGAGAGAAACAAATGAGTGCGTGTGAAGACCTGTGTTAGAGACAATATGGTCGCTGTGAGTAACACCAGTTACAGAACATTCCACCATAGATTGCACACACCCTCAGTCATCTGTAAACTGTACTTTCTCGGGAACAAAAATAACGATAATTGGCGCTCCTTCATGTCGGCACGTGCATCTTACAGCACAAGCACGACCAATAACTAGAGAGGATGGTTTATGGCGGGAAAACTTGACTGCTGTGTTTCAACATACGTTCAGCTCACTAGAACATTACTGGCTTTAGCTTGTACTTGAAACTGTTACCGTATTTGACTGAGCCAATAACAATACCGCTATTGTAATACCTGATGCCTGCTATTGGTCTGCAGATACCTACGTTGTGTCAGATGCACGTCACCCAATCATATGTGCTGCAATTAACTACAGTGTCTTCAAGGCTATGTTGGCACAAAACATTTTCGCGATATCCCATCATCCCTACCAATCGGCCTTGTTAATACTGCAGGTTCGACGTGGACTTAGACACTGAACATTCAGTTTGGGAACCTATACAACAAAATTAAAAATAAACGTTTTTAGTCAAAGGCACTCAAATTTCATTCAAATAACGTATCAGCATCATCGAAACAGGTTGTGACAAAATTGAAAATAAAAATTATTTTAGTTTTTTCACAATAAAGTGGAAAAAAAAAAAAAAAAAAAAAAAAAAAAAAAAAAAAAAAAAAAAAAAAAAAAAAAAAAAAAAAAAAAAAAAAAAAAAAAAAAAAAAACAATGGTAAAGTTTCCTTCGGTACGACATAAACTTGTTACATCTTACTTACAGAGCTGGGACAGCATCTTCATGTCAGAGTGTAGCACAACTTCCACGAACACCAAATATTTCCATGTTAACTCTTCTAACAACTAAATAATTTAGGACGGTGGTCCTGAAGAGATAAACACATACACCTGGGATATTAAATAAATCAAACATGGATAATCCCGTTAGTCAGACTTCAAAAATATTTGAAACAATATAAGTATAATAGACTTACTAAGATGTCTATAATATCTGGCAGAAGCTAGCTAGGTGTTAACGAGAAGACAACACGCTAGTTGAGTGACTAGCGTCTATAGAGGCGAGGATGAGGTGAGATGTGCGTGTTGTGTCACCCTTAGCGAACAAAACACGTCCAGGCCTATCAGGCTCTGCTAAACATAGCTGGTTGTATTTATAAGTAAGGCCCGGTAGTTTCCGCGAAAATATTTTTGCAGCACTTTGTGTCAGTGTCTTACATGCACACCTGTACCTCTGCAATGTGGTCAGTGATTGGATGCCGTAACACCCAGCGTGTGGAGGTTAAACCCGCAAATCACAGACGTCATGTGTCACAGTTATCCATGTACTAATTGGCTCAGTCACATGAATAACGACTCTGCACAAAACACTCTACTAATAATCATGAAGTTGAGCTGCAGGTGTGTACGTAAGACACTGAAACAAAGTGGGGCAAAAATGTTTTCGTGAAAACTACTGGGCTCTACTGAGATAAGGCTTCAGTATGCATAGGTAGGGACTGGAAAATATCGCGCTTTCAATATCCTGTAGACTAGAATCCATTGTACTATGAATACTCAAGCCCCGACTACTCGTTCATTGTCTGCTGTTCCACTGAGTAACAGCTGGTGGAGAAATACACGACGCCTGAGTAGGTATAGGACAATGGATGATAGCATGCAGGTTGTTTGATCTGCGATATTGTCCGGTCGCTAGGAATGTGTTCCTGCAGGAGAGGTACTGACTGCGAGTAGCTTGACTGTGATCGTGTACTGCCAGTACTGTATCACAGTACGTTCCACCTGGATATCAGCGATTGCCTTCCTTACAAATAAACCAATGTGATTCTGAAATGATCCTTCACCATGCCCACAGTTAATATCTCCTACACATTGTGTTTGTAGTGTTTTATCTGATTTAGTGAGGAGACGATGTCACCCCTGATCCCCCCCCCCCCCCCCAATCTATCCTCGTCCACAGGTTGTTCTGACTCTAGCAGTTTACGATAACAAGACTTGTAGTAAGACCTAGAGATGTCCCCCGAGTATTACTAACAGACACACAGCAATGTAGCGAGTATTGTACAAGGTATAGTGTGACGTCTTGAGACTAGTGACAAGACAACACGTATGCTATATATCTGGCGAGAAGTGGCACTACAGTTAGCATCGGCCCAGTCAAATGGGAACACATTAATAAACAAGGGTGACGCTGTCGGGAATGAACACGTTACATTTGAGAGCTTTCCCGCGATAGAACGGTGTCTCTCGTCACTAGATACAAAGTGGACGTAGTTCCCCAACAATTATGTCCGTGAATGTCTGGGCTTTCGTGAGGAGGAAATACCTAGGTACAGCACATATGATATAAAGTACGTAATTATATATGTCTGCGTACGTAGCAACTGCAGGATGCACACTCGGCACGGACCAGACTTGAGAAAACACTCCAATACGCGGCGGTGATCAGACTACTAGTAAGTTTACATAGGACTGGAGTAGGGCCTGTGTTTGGCTTCAGTGTAACGTGCTCTTCAACCTTGTTTCCTTCATGAAGTAACCTACTGTGTACTTTGTTAATACTGATCTAGGGCTCGAGAAGGGTAAGTGCCTCGTGCCCTTGGCTGCGGGGGACATTCTAGGGTACATATGAGCCCTTGATGTGAATTCCAACAGCAGCGTGTGCGACGTCACTCCCGCGATGCACTTGTCAAGGTCTTGAAGCGTGGTAAGGGTCTTTAGACGGTCAAATGGAACACAGCCTTGCACTGAATTCAACGTGGAGCGAACTTAAACGTGGATTGAAATGCGTTTATATAGGCGGTTCACCATAAACTGAGCACTGTTAACTTTTGAGAGTGCTGAAATGTTTACACATGGAAGTTTTCACAACATAAACAGTAAAGATGGCTGCAAAACAGCTGAATGAGAACATTATGCAGTGCTCACTTCATCGTGAACGGCCTATAGTGCAATGTTCGATCCAAACTGACAAGTAAACATGGAGCGAACCCAGAATAAACACTATGTAATTGTTGCCAAGCACTGAATCACAGAACAAATTAAATTACTTTCGAAACTCCAAGAGACGAATATTTGATATAATATTTAAATTTTTTTCGCCGGAATATTAACTTTACACTTCTCATTACTATTATAACATTAGAATGTTTTATTTACCTAGCCCAGGACAATTATAACCTTCTACACTGGCAAATAAACTATTAAATATGGCGACCACTCTGTCTTGGTTCAGTTCAGTCAGGGTCACGGTCGTAGAAGAACAGGTCTGGACACTCGCCTATCTAACAATGTATTTTGCTTAACCCCCTTGTTGTTTGGCTGTAGTTCGTCAAGTTACCGAGAATGTCGTACTTTTTGGCGCTGTTTTCCGGGCGGTCGGTCTCAAACTCCGCCCACTTCTCTCCCACTAAGATAAACAATTTATCAAAACGTATTTTTTACCAATTTATGAAATGCTTCCTTCGCTCACAATTTAAAATCATGGCTCCAGAAATCTTTATTTACTTTATAATGTTGGCAATGGAAAAACATGTGCGGAGTTTGAGTCCGACCGCCCGGATTACGGCGCCAAAAAGTACATCTTCAGTAACTTGACGAACTACAGCAAACAACAAGGAGGTCAAGCAAAATACGTTGGTAGATAGGCGAGTGTCCAGACCTGTTCTTCTACGACCGTGGTCAGGATTCTACACTGCAGCATACCTCGTCGACTGGACTGTACTGGACTGAATCACTACACTCATACTTCAGTACAGTTGCGAGTGTGTTTGTAACATTTCAATATACACATTTCTCAGTCCATTTCAAGTTGAACCCGGATTGAAATCGTAGTAAAAACGCAGTATTGGGAACTCACGCCAACACCCGGCAGTATCGTGTCAACTGCGAACTCATCCCCGTGGGCCGTGACTAACTCAACTTACACTTTACTTCTTTCTTAACAAGTCTGGCGACAGTACTTTGCGGCCCGACATGCCGCTCCTCTACAGGGTTTCCAAGTTGTCCGGACTGTCGAGCGGCGTACACAGATTAAAAAGTGTTACGAGATATTCACAAGCTGCTCAACGCATAAGAGTAATCTCTGCTTAGGAATAACATGCAAACATCGTTATACGTGTCTATACACATTCTCAGGTACACCGCTTATTACAAAACATTTTCTAACGGACGAACGTTGCGAAAATGGGTGTTTTTCTGGTCCTTTTCAAGGCATGAAAATATTTTTAGCAAGTATCTTTTAAATGGTACGTGAGTGTACAATACATCTTTGTCTTTTATGTAACGTAATGCAATGATAGTGTGAACACTGAATGTCTGACAGAGGGTAGTTGTATGTGAGAAGATTGCAGTGACTGCACCTACAGATGCCTGTGCTGTGTCGCTCTATCCACATCGCACTTCTACACCGCCAACATATCAAACACGTCTACCTAAGGCTTCACTAGCAACCACAACCACACACTGTTCAGCGAGCAAAATAGAATGAATGATGTACCGTAAACCGGGGTTACTTTGACCTTGTGGGGCAACTTTGCCCCTCCCAAAATTTTGGTCTTTATTTCATTTTGAAAAAGGAAATTTTAAAGGTTGACTATATATTCAAAATAAATTATTTCAAATACTAGGTTCCACAAGACGCCAACACTAAAATGTTCAGTGGTCAAAGTAACCCCGGTGTACGATATATCTACACACGACACTCACCAGAGGCCATACAGATACAAGACGAGGTTGTTGGGATGCGAGTGAGGGCGCACTGCTGCCACTACCGCACATAACACAACACTGCCGAGCTACCAGCACTGGCCTGACTGCCCACCCTGCACCCCGGGGTGGGGAGGGTGGCACCACCGCGCTGCTCTTCAAAGGAATAGAGAGCGCCCCCGGGGAGGGTTGAGGGGGGCAGGGCAAGACAAGAAAGAAAATAAGAAACGTTTCTTTGGCAAACGAACCACCTGGTTGGCCCAGGGGAAGCCAGTCAGGAATGTTCAAGGGAGGAAGGTAAACTGCACGCACTTTCCCCCAACTACAAGCTGTTCAAGGTTAAGACCGTCTTGTCAAGAATGACACCTCAGTAACTGCGACCACGCACAACTACTACAGAGAAATATTTCCTGGATGCTACTGAATGGCATTGCATAATTCACTGACACACAAAGTTGCAGCTGTGTTATACAGGATGTTTCCTAACAACGCCGGCAAACTTCGGCAGGGGATTCCATGGGAAAAATTACAAGAGAACACTTTGTGACTAAACTCAATATTACCGAAGAAGTAAGCATTTGTAAATACCAAGATATGGAAAAGTAAATGTCTAAACATAGTTTTATGTTGTTGGGTAGTTGTATAGTACTTAACTATGGCTACCACCTTCCACCCTTGTGAAAGTAACAGGGGCCACTAACATCTACATGCATACAACTTGTGTAGCGTCGAGAATCTCTAACATGAGATTATTGACTTATGTAACAATAATAATCCTCTGGTTGCAAATGTCTACGAGCTATACTGTATGTTTAGTTCAGAGCAGTGAAATATTCGCCGTAGCTATACAGAGCCTAGAACATAGGCAATACAGCGTACATGTGTGTTAAGAAGGTTGTCAGTGCGCAGGCGACAGTGGACACTCACTGTATACGACATGTATCATACGTTATGGGCGCGGCTATAACAATTGTCATCACGTGGCCGCCTGCCTGCATGTATCTGGCCTAGAAGTGTGGAAGCAATAAGGATGACACAGAATGTGTATCTCGCCTAACACTAGACTCTAGGCGCAGTCTCTACTCGCAGATAACTCGCTTCTATCAGACATTCACTGCTCACACAGCATTTATATAAAGATAAAAGTGTATTGTACACAGCTCAGCTAACTCACCAAAACCTAACATCTCTTCCCATGAACTCAAAGCCAACAAAACTCTGAAACACGACCCTGACATTGTAATCCTTCCGGCAGACAAGGTCGTGCTACTGTAGTACTAGATAAATCAGACTATGACAAAACATTCACAGATCTGATCGCCACTGAACAATACACACTTGAAAAAGAACCCACTGCTAGCATTAAGCGAAAAGTGTATCAAACTTAGGGGGAAAAAAACCCATCAAAGTCACATCCCAGATAAAACAATATCAGAGCTGAAGCCACACAGCAGTAGATCACACCATATATATGGTCTTCCAAAAATCCATAAACCCGGCATGCCACTGCGCCCAATTATCAGCTGTTGCAATGCTCCATGCCAGAAACTATAACAATATCTCCTGAAAGTTGTTGAACCTCTCACAGGGCAGACGCCAACTGTTGTCTAAGACACTGTGAAGTATGTGAGTAAGGTGGTTTGTTTATGGTGACAGTATGCTCTAGTAACACGCAAGTGTTGAGTTCTGGCATGTCGTCACGTGTAGGTATACTATACAAACAGTGTACTTGTGGCATGAACGAGTGTTACTGTATGTTACATAGGTAATACCCGCCCCTCCCCTCCCCGGGCCGGCACACGTCACTGCTGGCACGAGTGGAACTAGCCTCTATGGCAGGAGACATACATATCACTACACACTCACCTCAATTATTAGCGAGATATTCGCCAATATATGTTCACACCGTCTTGTGGCAGTGCCTTACACGCACATATATACAGCTCTCCTTCATAGTCATTGGCAGAGAGTCTTTGTTCAGACACGCCCTTTATTTGACTTCACCAATCACAATAATGTTGGTGTGACGTCATACGTCTGTGATGTCAGTATTGTCAACTATATTCAGTAACTAAAGAGTATCATAATTTTATATTTGTATAAAACATGGGTAGTTTTGTACACATTATTTGAGAAATATTTCGCTCAGTCTGTTTCTCCACAATGGTATTTCCAAGTCAAAATGTGCATATTCTTACTTCATACAAAACTTGGTAACCAGTGAACTTACTTAATGAAATGGAAACAATCACTTTTTAACTACATGTCACAGTCTACGGCTTGAAGCATACGTAAACAAACAATTAGCAAATTTTAGAATTTTTTAAACACAAAATGTTTTGTAGTGGGTTTTCACAGACGTGAGAGCTCGGTACATGTTATACGAATCATTCCACTTCACTATGTTTATTAGTTTTAAACAGTTGTATGCATTTAAAACATGGAAATGTTGACTTCGGAATGCCGCAATGGGAAACTGGCAACGCTGTTTTGTGTACGAGCAATTTTACTCCCAAGTGACGTTTACAAAACTAACAATATTTCATACAAATATGAGATTATAATTGTTCCCGCTCCAACAACACTGTTAAGGTACCTGTGCAATATTTCTCCTATAAGGTAGTGTATAGTTGTATTGCTTTCAATTATTTCGTGTAACTTTAATTTTAAGTTTGTAATAATGTGTAGTGATAAGGTTAAGATCTAATGTAAAAGAAACGTGAAAGTAAGGTCATTATGCTTTAACTCCGCCTTTTAAGTCGAAATAAATAAATAGCAGTTGTCGAAAAGTGCAGGGAGAGAACGTCACGCAGTAGATTGTATTTAGACAACATTATATA
>PNEQ01060966.1:0-15008 GCA_003012365.1 Medauroidea extradentata | reverse complement strand
TGCGTAATTTTATGCTTTCTGTTGTATATGGCACGGTATATTGATTGTAGTATTGTTTCTTTTCCCTAAATTCGCAAACCATACCTCTCTAAGTTAACATGTTATTTTTGTGTAGTCATGTTTAGGTTCATTTTGGTTAAAATATTAATAAACTTCACATCTGAATTCTATACTAAATGGTTGTTAAACGTAAGTTTTTGATTAGTACGTCACTTCCAGTAGAGTCAACACAACACCTATACGTATATATATGAAAGTTTTACTATTTTACTCCACACGTAAAAGTGAAAATAAGCAGTAAAAATGTAATATACTTTAGTATACTACAACCAAGACCTGCTAAATAAATTTTCTCACTGCAATACACACTATACTATATGATCATGAAAGCTGTATTAAGATAGTTAAATTGGCATTAAAACTTATTACTCAAAATGCAAGATTAATGATGCAAATTATTTTTCAAGTGAACTCGCAAATGTGAGAGACGAGAGTGTTCATACGGAGAGGACACTCAGTTCAATACAAAACGCTAGCCATAATTAAGGAGGTCTTCATGCACAAAGAGTGTGTGAGAGGACTGTGCCAAACAGTTACATAGGCTGTCAGGTCTGTTAGTAAGTTAGTTCTCCACAGGGAGGGGGAGACAAATCTACTGATTTGCACCTTTAGTGATTCCTCTTCTGATGAAACACCTGCTGCTTCTTCCAGTCTTTGTTTGTGAGGATCTCCGGCCATCAGCTCCTCCACATCTGCTATTTTCTCCACTTTCTCCTCTTCTAGTTCTTCCTCCTCCACCTCTTCTTCTACTTCTTCCTCCTCCTCTTCAACTTCTTCTTCCTCCTCTTCAACTTCTTCTTCCTCTTCAAACTCCTCTTCCAGTTTCAAATTCTTCTCTACTTCCACTACTCCTACTTTCTGCTCTTTTACTTCTTTCAGTTCCTTTTCATTTTCATCCTGTTTCACATCCTTTTTCATCCCCACGTCTTCCTCCTCTTCTAGTTCTGTTTTTTCTTCTACTTCCTCTTTTGTAATTTTTTCCATTACTTTCATCCCTTCTTTCAGATCATCCATCTCTTCTTTCAATTCTTCTTTTTGTTTCAGTTCAGCCTTCACTTCCTTGAGTCCACCATTTTCTTCTTTCAATTCATCCTTACTTTTCATGTCATCCCTACTGTTCAAGGCTTCCTTACTTATCAATTTATCTTCTTCTTTCATTTCTACCTTCTGAGCTACCAAATCATCCTCAAATTTCAGTGCTTCCTCATCAAAATTCAGCACACTTTTGTCTTTCTGTTCAACTGGCTCTTCTTTTGCTTCTTCCTTCTCAAATTTAAAATTTTCCTTTTCAGCTATTAGTTTCTTCCCAAATGTCAATGACTCCTCAGCTTTTAGTTCTTTCATCTTAGGTTCCATTTCTTCTTTCTCATCTTTGAGTTCATCAGTCTTTCTTTCCAAAGATTCTTCTTCAATTACTTCTTCCTTCTTTAACTCAACTTCCTCTTCAACAATTTCATTTGCTTTAAATTCGTCCTTTTGTACTTCCAAATCTTCTCTCAATTTTTCATCTATTTTTTTCCCTCCTACTTCTGGCTCTTCTTTCTGTGTATTTATTTCTTTCACTTCTATCACACTTATATCCTGTCGTTCTAGCTCATGCACTGCTGGTAACAGTTCTTCTTTCTCATCTCTAAATTCATCAGTCTTTTTCTCCAAGGATTGCTCTTCTATTACTTTTTCTTTCTCTATATCAACTTCTTCAAAAATTTCATCTGCTTTAAAATCATCCTCCTGTACGTCAAAACCTCCCATCAATTTTTCATTTATTTCTTCTCCTCCTACTTCCAGCTCCTCTTTCTGTGTACTCATTTCTTTCGCTTCATTCTGGCTTATATCCTGCCATTCTTGCTCGTGCACTATTGGTACTACATCAAAAATTTCTTCAGCTGCTTCACACTGTGTCAGTTCTTCACCAGCAAGGATCTTCAAGCCTCTGTTAGTCTCCACGGCCCCAGTCAGTGCTGTATCTAGACTCAATGTTGCAGTGGATGGTGGAGTGGCTCCTACATCACTGACTACCTGCCCATACACTGGGACTTCCACCTGCTTCTCAGACACATTTATGTTAGAGTCCTTCGTAGCACCAGGCACTAGAGTAAACGCCGGCAACTCTTCTTCCTCGACATCCAAGAGCTCACCCACATCCTTCCCTGGCCTGTCCAGGTCAAATGGAGCCTCTTCTGCCGCAATAGGCGTTCTGGAAGCATCATCATCTCCCAGCTGGTCCAACTCGTGGGCCAGGCCAATAAGGGAGAGTGTTACCTTGCCGCTGAGGATGACTGGTGCATCCTCGTCGTCAGAGATTACAGCCTGCGTGGCCGAGTCTGCAACGAGCAGTTGGGACTGGGAGGGCAGTGCACCCTCTAGGAAGATGGCAAGGGGCTCAGGAGATGGAGATGGTGGAGGAGGGGGGACAGGAATAGGCACCGGGGTTCCAGGGCGGCTCCAGCGCTGGCCGCCCTCGCAACTGGCAGTCAGCTCCATGTTGACCACCTGTACATGGGCGCTGCTCTCCACCCCCTCGACCTGCCCTACCTGCTCCAACCCAGCCTCCTCTGGCCTGTCCTCGCCAACCACCTCCAGCTTGTCCTCTGGTCGCGTGGCTTCTTCTCCTTGATCGTCACTGGCTGCCTGCTCGGCGGGCACTGTCTTTGCTTCAGACGGCATTTTCTCCACCTGAAAGAGTACACCAGTACTCAGCTACCCATCAACTCACTTCTCAAGCAAACTTATAAGACAATATTAATATTTCTTAGTTAAAAAATAATACATACATTAATTAAATATTTAAAATACAGCATACTGTCTGTTACAGTGCACTCCCATAAAACCTGATAACCAACATTCGCAAATAATTTACGTACTATCACCAAACCAACACTTCAAAAGTTTCACTTAGGCCCTACCACAAGAAAAAACCATACAGTGTTTAGAAATGTCTGAATGTTATTACCAAGAAATAATGATTCAACTATGGATTCCTGTGCAACATGGTACAAAAAATTACCTTAAAAAGTGAAACACTACACTTTATGTAACATTTTTATAAGCACACATTTAAAATTTCAAGTGTAACCCTCTGACAACTAACAAAAAAAAACTGTTTATTAAAAAGTTACAGCAGTTTCAATGCTGTAATATACATGCCACAATTTGAAGGCAAGGTGGCCGTACAAAACAAACTAGGAACAATGTCTACTGAAAAATCAATGGCAAACCTAACACTACCATCCAGCCAAGATCCAGCAGAGGTTCATGCAGTGCTAGGGTGGTGGTATGGATAGGAGAGGGGGAGGTGAAAGGTGATTGAAGCTTGTACTTTCTCTCTCCTAGTTGCTCGTGGCCTCGGCACTTGTCTGTCTGCTGCACACGTTAACACTGATGTGCCAAAAGATAGTCACTAAACCATGAGTACACACCAGAAACCTTAACATGCCAGTACTATACTAAAATTAAATTTAATAATAACTTAACAATAATTCTCAAATAATGTTAATCATATAGTCATACACATATGTTTTATGACTGCTGGGGAAATCACAAATCTAACAAGAAAATTTATTATATTACAAGTACAGTGCCTAGTTTTCTTATTACATGTGAGCTTCAAAATCAATGAGAAAAAACGTCCAGTTTACAGAAAATAAATTGCAATCAGTCCATAAGACATACATCAACATGTGACTAAGGTCAAGAGAGAAAACTGGCAAAGTTAAGTTGAAGTTCAGTTGCTACCGACGAAGAGGATTGGTCGCTACTATGAGTCTAAAGTAACTGACAGAAAGAGAAGAAAGACATTGCCAAGATGTGAACCAATGATAAGAGAGTTAATAATTATCTCATCAATCAGGAGGTTTAAAACATCAACATCAAGGTGCACAGCCAGTAACAATGTGTCTCGACACTTAAGTGAGATCCTCAACAAAGAGAAAAAACCTGTGATTGAACACAAAGAGTAGAATGGAGTGGCAATATTTTGTTAGTACTTAGTATTGATGTCTTGAGTGATGGTGAGAATTATATGAGGCAAATATTAAGCCATGGTGGAATACAAAGGAGGGAGAAAAAGAGCAAGCCCTGAAAAAATTATCTAGCCAACTGCAATGTCTGGTATGTTTCCCATTTGTGAAAATCAGGAGCAATCCTATTAGCAATCAAATCAAGATTGCTGTAATACACGATGATTGGCACCACAAAAAATTCTTTACTGGACATATTGTGTTATTTGCTATTTGCCAGTTGTGGGTTTATCAGGCATACTCTGTGACTGCATGCCTGAAACTGCACAGGGAGTTGGGCCAAACTAGAGTCGCAGAAGTACAATCGTTGATGCCACAAAATTGAAACGTGGCATGTTTAGCTCACACCTGGCAATGCAGGATCACAGTCCACTCAGCTACACTCAATTTATACCTCACATCTGCGTGCAGCCTCAAAAATAGAAATGCATGGGTTAGTGTCCAGTGTGGCCCTAGCAGGGTAGGCAATGCCACAACGAGCACAAATGTAAACATTACCACGGAACTTGAGGGGTTAAGGGAACTGGGCTTTACGTCTAAATGACAGCGAGATCATTAAAGACGGTTACACACAACTTTAATTATGACAGGACCAAGGAAAGGATTCAGCCATGGCTTCTGTTAGGAAACCATCCCATAATTTGCCTATAGTGATTATGAAAAACCAGGGAATACCAAAATCAGGATGGCAACAGCCGGTGATCAAACACAAATCCTCCGAAATGTGAGTCCAAGATGTTACTGTTACGACAACTCGCACGGTAACTTGAGGGTCAGTAATCGCACTACCTGAAGAGCTGGCATTTACAATTTAGTTTCAACTTTGCCCAGCAAGATACACCGCTATCAAACACACTATCTTGTCCTTTGTCTCAATGCCTCTGAGAAAACATACGCTGAGATACGCTTGGTCTATCTCAGAAACTGACCAAATCTTGGCTACTATTATAACACAAAAGAGTGGATAATGAACTCAAATATTTAACAGTCCCTTTTATTGCAACACAATTCCCCTGCATTCTGCCATGCAGCTCTTCAACAAGACACTATCTGTTGTTCAAAGGAGTTCTATCCCAGTAGCAACTTTCTCTGTGCACAAGCACAAAGCCTCACACAGCCAAACAGCAAAATGTTCAACACTAAACCTCAAAAATCAAGAAACAACATCTTTAAAGGTGAAAAACACAATCGCCTACCAAACAGTTCGTTTTTGCAAATGTATACATTGCAGGTACCTACTGTAGTGGACTGGTAACATAACAGGGCGGGCTGAAGCCACTGAGAATAACAAGTTTGCACAGTCCTTGTGCACAGCAATGTTCGGTGAAATACGTCCATCCTTCCAACACCTGCCACAGCACAATCAAAGAAAGATGAAACTATGGGTGCTGTTATTTGATATCTTACACCTCTGCTATTCAACACACCACTATACTAGACTTTAAATGTAAATGCTGGCATACCACTATGAAGTGTCGCCTCTAACTGCCGTTGCAGGGGGGCAATGACCAAAAGTCCACACTTACGTCCACCATTGGGCACAACCATGTTTTAGTATAAGTGAAGCAATTTATTTAGTCTTATCATAACTTGACACATCAAGGTGATTATCCATTCATCAGACAAACATTCTTCATGTAGATCTGTGATTCTGCTGACTAATTGTAGATCTTTTAATTCTCTTCTGGCACGCAAACAAATATATTTCAAGAAAATCACCTGAACTTTTAAGTTCCATAAACATATGAAATGTTTTAAACTAAACAGAAAAAACCCAGTAGATAGCCTTGCATGTCATTAGTCTTGCCTTACTCCAGAAGGTTTGTTTTGATTATTTCTGGTATGTAAAGATACATTTAAAACCTTGTACTGAGAATTAATTTCAGTGTTAAATTTGGAACCTGATTTTACTTATTTTGTAATTCTATGGTTGGAGGCAGGCTTCCGCGAGAAGCATATGGACAGACGTTCTGAAATCATCTATCTATTTGCAGATGTTAACATAGCTGTAATAGTGTCCGTGATGCCAGAACACGGACCTGACTACATATTAAGGTTTCAACCCTGATACCAGTAGTTTGGCCGTTATATGGAAATTTACCAAAGATATCATTTTATTTTTATTTTCATTTGCATTTCCCATGTAAAAGTCCAATAACAATAGTACTTCCACATTTACAAAGTACATTTTAAAGTTGCCAAATCTGATACAAACATCAAAATGTCACTTGTGTGCTTGTAGTAACTGAAAATCAGCTTAGGCTAAGACAATGAGAGCTATATTATTTTTAATGAATCTTCACAACTTCGCAGCAAAGTGGACAGTCAATAAACCAAATGTCCCCCCGGGAAACATGAATTAGAAAATTCTAAAATAGACCCTGGTGAAAAGGTTCATGCACTGCAGAAAGAGAAAGGACAATGATGACATTACAAAATAATTTAATTATTGCATTTAGGAAACTCAGACAAACACACATGTAAGTGTTAATCACGCTTAAAAACCAACTTTATTGTAAAAGTCAAGTTAAATACAAAACATTGAAATTATTAAAGCAAACTTGAATTACAGTATAATCATAGCAATAACTTCAGCCTTACAATATAAAACCTTGCACAACTATAATACTGGATTTCTACAATTTAATTAAGACACTGCAAAGAGATTAAAAGAAGATGTTACTGATAGTAATTATTGACTGCCCAACATGGTAAAAACGAATTAAGATATACCAATAGTTAGTTGCTTGTAACCAAATTATTGTGGGTTTATCAGTGTAGTCCATGAAAGCTTACACACTAACATCAGCTGGGGCAGCATAATAATGGATAAAATACAGTTAAATGTTACAAGCTACAAAAACAAAACTTCAGAGAACAAAAAATATTAAAACAATATTTTTAAGGCAGTAAAAAAAATTGTGCAATTATTGTTTAAAAATGCTACAGCAGACAGCTACTGGTCGTCCATTTTAAACATTTTTTTTTAGTTATACAGTTTTTAAGGTTCTTGGTGCTAAAATGAAAGTGTTAAATGAGACAAGTAAACTAAAACAGGAATAAAAGTTTGAAATGACTCGCCTATTCAGTCAAAATGTAAGTGTGACACACACATTATACTCACACACGTGTTAATTATGATGATGCAGCATTGAACTTAATTTTGTCAAATAGTTTCTGGGTGTACAATCCAAACACAGGTTTGAAAAGTTACAGGCTGGGGCCACAATGAATCCACAAATACAACTAGGCAATTTAGTTGAGTTAATTAAACACAGCAGAATGATCAGACAGCATGGCAGTACTGTTACAGTGCGCTACATCCAGGCAACAACTACGTCGTCATTCACAAGTCCGAGCCAAGCATGTGTGAGCAGAGAGAGCACGCAGAAACACTATCAGACTAACACACCAAACTTTTGATCCTTCAGGTAAGTTCAGTACAGTATTTTACCCACCATCTGTTTGCTAATACTTTACTATCTCCCGTGAACCCTCAGATGACAGACTATAATTATCAATATTTCAGCATGTACACACCAACAATATCACTCAGGTAAATACCGGTATATCAATATTGTATGCAGACAGATCAGGAGTATTACTCAACAAGTACCTAATGCAGCCATTCATTGACATGGGACATAATTCCTGTGCACGTACGTCTAGGTAACATCCAGTTATGTTACATTTCGTTCTGTACCTTTAACAAACTGTTTCGTATACGTACAGCTCAGTGGTACATTTCAAGGTCTACTGAAATTTTTTTAGCTGGCTGAGAGAATGACTAACCACAATCAGAAACTGCCCTGGCATCTTTAATTACTACGAATTATCCAATTTTCAAAATCACGACATACTGTATTTCCAAATAAGTTATATATTGTACTACATACAGTAGCTAAAATGTCCAATTGGTGTCATTGCCAGATTTTAAATTCATTTAAGTAAAGCTTTTTTATTACAACCAAGAGACCATGACAATTCATGCAAATATTTAAATAAATATAAACTAACAGAAAAATATAAATAAGTGAATGAAATATTTAATCATAGAAGTATAAAGAAAAAACCACCAAATGCAAAATGAACAGGAGACAAATTTAACAGCTACTTGACAATTGTGCACCATTTGTACACGATTTGTAAAATTTAATTAAAGTAAACTGTAATAACCTATGCATTTACTTACAGTAAACTCGAAAGCCTTAAGTGTCAACAATGTGAACAGAACACAATGAGAACACAGGAAAGAGACTTTATACTCGACAGAGGTTTGAAGTGTGTAACAAGGGCTAATGTGAGGGAGAATGGTCATTGGTGTGAGCTGCCAGCATGTCTCTCTGCTCACAAGCTACGCCATGCAGCGGCGGCACGGTACCTGTAACTCTAGCTCCGCCCTCTTGGCCAGCCAGTCCCGCTGCTGATCCACTTCAGCCAACAAGCCTGAGATGGCCGTCGCAACTAGGAGAGAAACCGGCACAAACAAAGGCCGCTGTGAATGCAACACACGCAGTGCACTGCTACTGGGGAGGGTGGCAAGCCACACCTGACACCTCTGGACCATTTGCTCCCCTACTACACCTTACAATAAGCAGGTGGACCTTCTATCCCCTCTTCCTACCACTTTCTTTGTCTCAATTTTTCAGGGTACATAATTACACACACCCATTATTATATACTGCCACATTCTTCTAGGATACAAAGTATCTTATTATAAAACAATAAACACTCAATACATACATAAATCTCTTGAGTAATATAAAAAAACATCCTTCACTCTACCTTAGTTTACTAATTAAACTCTCTCACTCTTTAGTGAAAAACATTCACATGTAAGTAAGTGCCTCTCATTCTGTATTGTCAGTGGTATAGCATTAGTGTTATATTTCCACTTTACTTCAACAAGAAAAAACATTATCAGAACACAGTCATTTACGGATTTCAGAAATAAATTCTGAAATCAAGCTCTCAAGCAATGTCTATAAGCATTGTAATATAAATTACTAAATGGCACTATGAAAAACTAGCACTACATACAGTATTAACATTTCTTATAAAATATTTTTTTAAGATAATTTATTCATAGCGAGATGCATTAAAATTTTCAACTTCATGTGTTTAGTGTTTATTATAGTTCTTAAAGTGATTTATTTTGTCGTTTATTGTTTAGTTGTTTGTTTATTGTTGTGTCGTTGTGACATAGGTTGTTTGTTACTGTGTTGTTCCTAACATTATGATGTTAATATGGTTGTTTGTATTTATGCAATTTTTACAGTGTTCCTCTACCATTGCCTTGATAGCCGTCTGAGGGCACTTTAGATGATTAAATAAATAATGAAAAATAAATTAAATAATATTCAAATACAGTGTTCTAATATGTAAGGCCATGTCCGAATTCAAGTACAGTAGACACCAGATTATCCACAAGCGTATTATCCCATTTGCCGTTTCACCGCGGTACATATTTAAAAAATATTTACTTTTATTTTACATTGATTAGCAGTAAAAAAAAAATCATATAAATGTCTGTGTGCAATACAAAGTTACTTTATAACAACAATAAACTGAATATATATATACTGGCTTCCGAACTGATAACTACTCTAGTTACTAGATTGTATTATGTAATCTATAATGTATAAACGGCCAGCGCGCGTCATGCCATCTTGTCTTCAGAGAGCGCTGCATGTGACAACACTGCAACTACGTACCTTGCCATGCACACGCACCACACAGCAAGCCAAGCTCGACAAACGTGATCCAGAGCGGAATAATAAACATTGTTACGTACCAGGCCAAAAGTTGTACTCTGATTTCTTACGTTTAAGAATGCTCACGTAAATATTTCAGGCAAATTTTAAACACAGCCTTAGTTTTATTTTTGTTGAGTTAACATAAGTATAATAGATGATGAAAAAGCACAACATTTATTCGTCAGCTTCAGCCATTTTTTAAGGCACAAGTTACTGTACGCACCCAACTATTGACAGATGCATGAAATAATAAAAGTGAAAAGTAGCCAAAAGTTTTAAATAGTTCACTTCACAGAAAACTATTTGTATTAACTTTACAGCTCATGGGTCATGCTTAAGGGCAATTTTCAACACCATGTTTTAATTTTTATATTTTTACGCAATATTTTTTTCTTGCTTTTGACATAAAATGTGATTAAATTTTGTTCCTATGTTTTATCCCTCACAGTTCTTGCGTAACAGCTCAAAGTCAAATTTTGTATTGTACGGTTTTAAGAACAACACTATAACCAACTGACATACTAGGATTAAAAATTCACAATGAATAAAGATGTTGCAGGCTACCATTTCTTGCACAAGAAAACTTTTTTTTTTGTAATTAATAAAAATGCTAAATTTAAAATAAATAAAAAAAAACAATAAATTAAAAAAAAAATACAAAAATATATTATTTTGTGGTTTAACATAGGTGAACCTGTAGCCTACAACATCGTTATTCACTCTGAATTTTTTTTGTTTGGTATGTGAGTTGGTTTAAGTGTCGTCCTTAAAACTCTACCATGCAAATTTTGACTAACGAGCCATTCTGCAAAAACTATCAGGGACAAAAAAAATTTCATAAGTGCAAAATTTTGCCAAATTTTGTCTAACAAACGAAAAAAATATCTGCTACAAATACAAAACTAAAACATAGTGATGAAAATTGCTGTAGACCATGCCCTTAAGAAAACAAATTACATTTTTGTAGACTGACAGAATTATACACAAATCACATATTTTACAACAAATTGCCAAAGTAATATGTTGTAAATATTTTGCTATATGTCTACAAAATTGCAGATGGTTTAAAAAATCTTACTAAACATAACACACCCCAGAAACACAAATCGATAATGTGATAAAATCATCTCTCCAATATAAGTTTCAACTACAACAGCGTAGTATGAAATCAGCATAAATGAAACAATTTTCATAAAATAGAGTGCTTGAATTATGTATGTTATTTTTTTAAGTATAAAAAAATTAACGTATGTATATTTTTATATTTTAGTGCAAAATATTTTACCTTTTCCTACATACTAAACGAAACAAAGATGCAAGATAGCAAAAAATTTTAATAAAGACTGATGAGTTACAATATAGGAAGAGACCCCATGTCTCAAAATGGTGGACAAACTAAGTGAAAAAGATTAAGAATCATAGGTGCTTATGAAAAAATTATTTAAACAAAACAAATATTTTAAATGATAGGGACTACAGAGCTGCGGTACAGATAAGGGAAGAGACAGTCCAGAGGAGCCAAGTGATCATGATCACAGAACGACAGAAACTAAACAGGCAGTTAAGAGAACCTGGCCTCTTGCAGAGTGCCATGAATGTGGGACCGAGCCCATCTGAGCAACGATCCTCTCCATGGCGGCCTCCGTCTCCTCTAGACGCCTGCGTAGGTGGTCAATCTCCAAGTCTCCTGTAAGACAGAATGCTCACTACCTGCAGATATCACCCTCACATTGCCTCAATATTCTCTGCTTTCACGTAGGCAGAGTTCAACACATTACCTCTACACTCGTAAACACTTACATCTCTTCCCAACAGAACTGAATCATACCAGTTCCATGCTCACACAACTGCAGACACATTCCCCTACATGTGAAACTCAGAAAATGCTCGTCACACTCACAAGTGGACACATCTTTACTGCCAATGACACTGACTCAATCCCATCAAACATGCTCCTATCCCCACCAGATGGGGTGATGATTACAAACACAAACATGAATGAATGTGTGCACATATACATACACACACTAAACAAACCCACAGATACATACCCACACAAACAAAATTAACAGATTAACACACACACAAACAAACCCACAGATACACATCCACACACACATACACACCCACACAAACCACGGTTAATCCAATTTTCCCAAACAAAAAAAACCACGAGGGTTTGAAAAAAACACTTGGAAAAAAACCTTACGGAATAAAAAAAATACCTTACAAAAAAAACAGTTTCATAATACTGTACTTAAATTACGTAGACAATGTGCTACATACACACCTCAGCACTTAAAACATGTGTCAGTACAACACAAATGTTTATGTACGTTGACAAGCTTCACTTCCCTGGCTACCCCAAGGTTGTAATGCACTTGCACAGCTTTCATCACATTGGCACAAATGTTGAAAAAATGTATGATTGCCATATCATATTAGCACTCTGAAATACATGTATGAAATAAGGAATTTATTTACATATTATGTCCCTTTCAGTATCACCAGCACAACTAAGCAAATGTTTATATATTTAGACAAGCTTGACTGCTCTGTCTACACCGAGGCCATTACGCAGCTTTGACCACATCATCCAAAATGTTTAAATAATTCTCTACATTGCAGCTGAACTTGCAGGGCGTGACAATAAGTTTGAAATAAAACTGCAGAAATCTCTTAGAAATGTTGTTCCTTTTTTTAGGTTCTGGCTGCCATAATGTTCCACCACTTAGCACTCCGGAACACATGTACATTATTTCAGAAAAAAAATTGCTTCAGGATCATATTCTGTATCAGTATTTTATATGCCAAAACAAACTGCAAATAATTAAGGTATTTTTCCAGTAACCACTGTTCTGCATTATTGTCTTGGGAAGCAGTCAGTCAGCTTCATCTATATTACGGGCTCATTACATTAGCTAAATAATGGAATGGTTGAATTGCCTGTTTCATTTTGTATTTTCATGTAAGGTGCTGATTCTGAACTTTCTGCTATGTCAAGCCATAAATTTACAGCATGTGACAAATGTGTACTTATAGACTGAAGGATGTTTAGAACTCTGCTGAATTCTTTCAACTGTTTCATTAAGCTTAAAGATTAGAGTGTCAATAGTTTTAGACATTATTTGGGATATTATCTGTGTACTCAGATAGAATTTACATGTACTTATAAGTACAGTCTCTCAGTCACCCATGTAGTTGGTGGTGGTTACAAAGAAAGTTTTGTACCTCATTTACAAAATGAGCAAAGCAGTCGTATGTCAAAAGATCTGGATATTCACTTTCCAAAATTTTGAGCATCGTCTCTGTTTTATTTTCATTATCAGTGCAGATGGCAATAATCTTAATCCCAACTCTTTTCACACATCCCTTAATAGACTTTCTCTCCAACTGAGTAATATTCAGCAGTTTATTTTTTGGACTCACAATCCAATGTATTCAAAAGAAAGGAACAACTCAATCCAATGTATTCAAAAGAAAGGAACAACTTCTATTGTGAATGGTTGTTGCAATGATAGGGTAATTTTTTTACATTTGACCAAAAATCTCATAGAAAAAGAGTAACATCATGCACAGAATCTCCAAATTGTTTTTGCATTTAATGATCTACCTACTTCAACAGAAGCAATATTAAAAAGAAGGCCAGCTAATGTAAACCGACTGGGATCATTACAGCCTGGTCGAAAAGAGTCACTCATGTCATTATATTGGCCACTTGAAGCTGCATTGAAAGCTGTATTATTGGCATAATAGAAACATTCAGTAATTTTAATATCCAAAACTTATTTTTGTTGTGAAGAAGTTTTTATAGTAAAACTGCCCATCAAAAGTTGATGCTTTACAGCACAGGCATTTGTTTCAGACTGATTCAATACGCCATAAATATACATCTACTGATTGTGGAAATCAATTTGAAGCATAAGACTGCTCTGATTCTAAAATGCTGCAAGTTTGAAGTTCACTAGATCCTGAAATGTTGCTGAAACACAAGCTGGTAATAGCTGTAGTTTATGAATATGTTTTTAAATACATTTATTTAAGTGTGTTTCAATTCTTTCAATTTTTTGCACTCATTTCTGTTTTACAGAACTTGCATTCAACTATGGTTTAATTTTTATCAATTACTATAGCATCACTCCGCTCACGACTATAGCATCGCTCTGCTCACGACTACAGCATCACTCTGCTCAGGGTTATTAAGGGTGCAAGATACCAAAATTCTCATCATCATTATTTTATTTAGTATATGTACCAGATATTTATTTTCTTACTTTAGACATTAAATATGACTAAATTTGGATCTTATGAAATTTAATCTTTCATAGTTTTCGCATAATGGCTTGTTAAAGTTATATTTTGCATGTTTCCATTTTAACGACTACACTAAAACCAACTGATATACAAAATTAAAAAAAATCACAGCGGATAAAGACATTGCAGGCTACAATGACATGCCCATAAAATTAAAGAATAAAAATTAGTTGTATTTTTAAAAAAATTATTAAAGTTTAAAAATTTTTATTTTCAGTGTCAGCATTTTTTTAAAATTCAAATAAATTTTTAATCTTTAATTTTATGAGCATGTCATTGTAGCCTGCAATGTCTTTATCCACTGTGATTTTTTTTGAGTTTTGTATTTCAGTTGGTTATAGTGTAGTCGTTAAAACGGAAACATGCAAAATATGACTTTAACAAGACATTACGCGAAAACTATGAGAGATAAAAAAATTTCCTAAGAGCCAAATATAGACAAATTTTGTGTCTAAAAAAAAAGAAAAAAAAATCTGGTACAAATAAAAAATAAAAAAATGGTGATCAAAATTGTGGTAGACCGTGCCCTTAACTTCACACCGCTCAGGATTATTAACTTCACTCAGCTCAGGATTATTATCCTTCACTCCGCTCACGACTATAGCATCACTCCGCTCAGGACTATTAACTTCACTTCGCTCACGACTACAGCATCACTCCAATCAGGACTATTAACTTCACTCCACTAAAGACTATAATTTAACTCCGCTCAGGACTATTAACTACAGTCCGCTCAGGACTATTAACTACACTCCGCTCAGGACTATTAACTACACTCCGCTCAGGAATATTAAATACACTCCGCTCAGTACTATTAACTACACTCCGCTCAGGACTATTAACTACACTCCGCTCAGGA